>JAPMOR010042162.1:394025-431063 GCA_026543865.1 Argiope aurantia | reverse complement strand
TTGTTGTTGTTGTTTGTTATATACGAGAAGAATAAATTATGCTTACAGGATGAATATTCTGTTTGAAACTGCACAAGAACTTGGTAAAAAGCCTCATGACAGTTGGTTATTAAAGCTTGAAAGATGCAAAAATAGTTTCTTTGGCGGCATTAATCTAGGTCTTGGATTTTTACTCAAAAATAGGAATCATATCTGAATCGACGCTTTGACTCATCGTTTTAGATGTTTCGTTTAATTAAGGACATTGGAATTGCCATCCACATTATGCATTCAATATCACCATTCATCCGGCAGATGTTCGGCGTAAGCGAATTTTGAACTGTCCAGCCTCTGATCTCAAAGCTTTGACTACATCGTTTGAGAATCATTTTACATGTTTCTTGTCTATATCTGATGCTTCAAGATCCCTATAATTGAAGAAAAGGCGGCTGAATTGAATTTATGTCAAAATTCACTAGCCACATGCCAGCATTTCTTATAAATAAGGGATGGCGAGTTAAATGAATTTGAATGAATGATTTAAATAAATTATTATTATTATTATTATTATTTGGCATAAAAGCAGTCAGCTATAAAAATGATGTTTTATCAAACTTTCAGATTTAATATTAAAGCCTATTTCTAATAATTATATAATAGAAAAGTTTATTTTCCAGCGGATTTTTTCCCCCATACTCGTTTTATTTTTCTCTCCTCTCTTTATGTGCAACTTGTTAGATAGAAGAGGCATACAAGTGCTGCTTACATTGTACCTGAATTCTATTGCATTATTTTTTTATTTCACTATATTATTAGATAACTATTTTAATTCAGTTGTTCATATTTTTATTTATTTGTATTTTCTACAGAATAAATTTGACTTAATTTTGAGATTTTCTTTGAAACTCTAACCTCTTTTATTAATCAGTGAAACATATGTAACTGCTAGTAAGTATTAAAATTTATACAGATTATTTTTAGAATAAAAATAAACTATTTTAATCAAAAAGAAAAATGAATTTTTCTGTTGACTGGAAAAATATTATAGAAAATTTCATGCTTAATAATTATCTTTTAAATGATTTTTTTTCCGCAGTTCCGATACCGCGGTACGATTACCGCTTATTTATTTTAAGTTTTATTTTTGGGAAACTACACAAATCTATTTCTACGCTCTTCTGAAAAGTCACTTAATCTACAAACATTTTTATCCCCTGGATTCATTCAGTTGATGTACATTTCTGCAAAATAAAAGTAAAAGGCAATGTTGGACTGAAAGTAAACTCTGCATCTGTAGTAACGATATAGTCACATGTTAAAGATCACAGTGCATGTCATTTTGCATCCAATTTCAAATTTTCTTATGTCTTGTTATATGCAAAATGTACAGTAAATTTCAAAACTATATTGGCTCGGCGGTTTGACTGTATGGCATGAACATGAATTGACTTTAATGGAGATAAGTGAATTTTAAAACAAATTTCTAATATTTCCTTTTAGGAGTTATTACTATATGAAAACGATGCAAAAAACACTAGTAATTTTGTAGAGTGAGGTGATTATTTTGAAATTTTGCGCAACTAATATTGCTGCGGAGAAATACTTCGTTTATTATTTCATATTCGAATCATATGTGAAGTTTTGATTTTAAGACAGCGCATGCAAACTTTTTTTAATGTTTCATTAACTTATATTTTAATGCAAGGTACGATTAATAGGATGAATATATATATATATATAGAATCGGAAGTGCCTGAAAATCGAATAACTGTTATGCCATAGTGGCACAATCCTGGTTTTGAAATCCGGAGTGCCTATTTATGATACTACGGTGATATATGATGTGTTTGGGATTATACTTGTTACTTTTTCGAAAGTTTGATTTCTTTTATGTTAGACTGGCATGGACATCTAGATAATGATGGACTGATACATCATTGTCTTAATTGTGGTTCAGATTTACCGATTCCTGCGTTTTTCACACTTTGATGTGTTATGATAAAGTTTGCATAACGAACTGATTTCTTTCAAAATGATGCACGATTTGTGTGCCTTTACACTTCGTGTGAAGTAGAAAGATTCTGCCTTTTACAACGGTTGGGGGGGGGGGTGGAATTTAAAGATCCGAAGTTCGATCTGCAGAAAATCAATGTTAACTTATTAAATCCCTTCACGGCTGAAATGTCAATTCTGTGGTTAAATCTGAAATTGGACCCAATGCAAAGCTTGGAAAATGTACATCTATCTGGCAATCACCTTCTCCAAAAATATTTGAAATACTTTTCTTGGTGGCAACATAAAATTCTTCTTTGCGCCCTTATTCGAATAAGTTCTCTAAACGTGCTCTCATTTATACGAATTTTTATCGGTCATTTGTACGAATTTTTATTGAATAATTGATTACATCCTTTAACCATGGCGCTATTTTGGGTATATTTGAGTTCTTATTTTTGTAAAAGGAATTTTTATTTCTTTAATTTTACTGTTTAAAATTTGTTTTTAAGAATAGATTTGTGTTAAATCGCGTGTTGGACTTAATTAGGTGTATTTGCCGATTTTATCCATATAATTTTTAAGACTACTCTTTTAAATGATAATTTCTCCCTGTATATTATTATAATATAATTATCTGAGAAATTGTATCTTTTCTGTTGCACTGAAGCAAAATTTTAAATTATATTTAAAAATTTATATTCATTAACCCATAGGACTTCTCTCGCATCAGTACGGGTCAGTAAAATATATCCAAATCCATCTCTATCTAAATTCGCGATTTTCTTCTTTAATTGGGCTTATTTTTATCGGTGATGATGTACAGAAATAAACTCCCTCTTTATTGTCTAAATATTTGTGTTAATATTTTGAACAGGTTCTATCGTTGCTTATGTGCTAATCTGTATTTCTGAAAGCGATGGATTTTACTACTTAAAATGTGTTTTAAAGAATAGATCGTGTTCAATCACGTGTTAGGATTAATCAGGCATATTTGCCGATTTTATACTTATAATTTGCATATTTTTAGGAATCCTTTTCAATTGCCCGATAGTTTTATAATCTTTTTCAATAATAAGGATGTTTTATTATGCCGAATCATTGTTTCTATCACGTTTTGCGTTGAATTTTTAGCATTATTTTAAATTTTTTCCTGTATGTTATTATAATATTATTTGAGAAATTGTATCTTTTCTGTTGCAGTGAAGCAGCATTTATATTTAGAAATTTATATTCATTAACTTTAATGACTTCTCTCCCATCAGTACGGGTATGTATATTGGTACAAAATGTATCCATCTGTATCTAAATTCGTGATTCTCTTCTTTAATTAAGCCTATTGTTACTGAAAACGATTTACAGAAATAAATTCACTCTTTATTTTCTCAATATTTATAAATATTTTAAACAGATCTGTCATTACTTATGTGCTAATCTGTATTCATGAAAGTGCATATAAATGGAGGCTTTTTCTATGAAAATTTTTTTATGTGAAAAAAGTTAAATATTCTGTATTTTTGCACTTAAGCTGAACATTACCGAAAAATATAAACCTTTCTTTAATTACTTATTTTTGTAATATTCTAGATCATTTTTGCTAAGCATTTAAAATCATAATATTCTTACAATTCATGTTTAGTTTTAAATATTTTGTTGCAACATAACAAATATTCAAATTTTATATTTCCATATTTTTAAAATATTTCTATGCAATAAAACTACATTTAATCATTTTATATTGACAATGTAACAGTTATTAAAAATTCAGTACTGCATGTAGGGGTGAGTGAAAGCATGATCTTAAGAATTTTATATTTTAGGAATTTATTTCATGAAAATTTATTTTTTTCTTTTGAGAATGAAGATTAACTGTAGCTTTTCAAGTAAAATATAACTTATTCTGAATTTTCTAGATTTCCACCCCTGATAATAAAGTTACTTACAATGCTGTGAAATATATTTCTCGAGGTTCATTTGGTGTGGTAAGTAGTTTATCTTTTTGTGTTATGAACTTTATTATTCTACTTTCTTCGAGGCTGAGGGCTCTACTGAATTTAAAATAAATCTTTGGGAAAATTTACATTTTTTAGGTATTTCTTATTGTTTTGGTCATATGCATACTAAATCCTATAATGCAATAAGGCTCTTTATTCCTTTCTGATAAGTTTAATAAAATTAAGAATGTGTATATGATAAATATATTACATTATGGCATAACCTAGCATTGAACATATAACAACAATACGAAGTATTTTTGTTACAAAGTTTTATTTAAAATCTAGTTTTTATAAACTTTTATTCTGTAATTTTTAAATACTAATTATTGTTGCTGTATATCTGAAGGCAATCATCTGTCGAGAGTTCTGGTTAGTAGCTGATTTTCTCTCATGGGCTCAGTATATATATAAATCTGGAAGGATTTTATTCTTTAAACAATTTATGTTCCTGAAAGTGTTTGAATTCTTTCTGTACGAAAAATCAATCTCCATTTGTTCTGTCCCTAAGAGAAAGTTATATTTTAGTGCTTTAAGATGCCTTTATATTCAAAATCCTATATACAATAGATTCTCCTTTAAATTATCAGTGCAACATATTGATAGGCTAGAAGACGCAGATTTTTTTGCTTAGGTTTAATTCATATACGAAGGAAGTTTTCATATTGCGATCAGAAACCATTTCAATAATGCAATAACATTATTGAAGATTTCATTCCTATAAGAAGCTTGAATTTTTCATTTCGATGGGTAAATGTATTAGCTATCTCAGTTTTCTGATTTTTGGGTTATCTATGCAGTGAAAATAAGAACTTGACATTCTTATTTTAGTTTTTTAAATTCACATCAAAGTTTGCTCTTTGTTGTGAATTTAAAAAATGGATAACTGCAAGAAATAATGCAGAGCAATTTTCTGGACCTGGCTTAACAAATGGGCTGGAATAATTTGGTATCTCTCGTATAAGTACTTGCTTTATACTGCATTACTATATATATAAAATAATCACTGTACTTTAAGTTTATTGTGTATTCTTTAATATGGTGTTCTGTAAAGTCATATGATTCTAAGGATAGATATTGGCATGAAATTACTTTAAATCATAAAGTAGGTAACTTATATTATATAGTTAAATATTTTTACATAGATTATATGAATATTTTATTTATGTGCATATGAATAATATAAACAGTGAAATTCAAGAGTCTGTATGGAAGCATTTGTAAAATATTTTTATAAATACATTTAAATTGAACTAATACAATATTAATGTAGAAAAACATCGCTGCTGATATATGAATTTGTATATATTTTAGAAGTTATTCCAATGGTCTTGGATCCAATTGTTAAGTTCTAATTGAACTTCATAGTTATATTAGTGTTATCTAACTTGAAGGTAATCTACTATCTTAACTTGTAAAAGTTGTGACAAGTTTTAAATCGTTGGAAGTGATTCATTGCCTAATCTTCATTAATTTGAAATGTTTTCAGTTATATTTCCGATAGCCATTAAAATGCTAGTTTTGCTTATAAGAAGTAACCTGAATAGATTATCTGACCTTTCTACGGGTATAATTTTAAAGAATACATCGTTTTGAAATAAGTCATATTCTCCTTTAACTGTTGGTAAATATTTAATAAAAATGCAGCAAAAGACAATACATTTTGACTTTGTAAAGATAATTCAAACTTGACAAATTAGAAAAACGGTATTAAATGGAAACTGTAAAATAGTTTTTTTATCTTCTTGTGGCAGTTTAACTTTTTTAGGAACAAATTTTAAAATGATGCATTTTTATATTCGCTTTTTAATTTATGTCGATATTTTTGTCTGAATTTTGCTTTTATAAAATATTGTTCTTATAGTTTTTAGAATTTTAAGAACACAAATCATAAAGAATTCTATTAACATGAGCTTTTAAAGTCTAAGGAAAATAAACTTCTGTTTGATTTAAGTTTTTTAAAAGAAAGTTGCAATGTTTTTTTTTTTTTTTTTGCATTTTATTGTTTCCAAACTAGTTTTAGATATAGTTTTAAAATTGCTTAATATTTATTTTTTGAAAATTTTTAAATCTGAATATTTGTTATTCAGAATAATCATTGTGTTATTCATTTTTTAGAGCACCTAACATTTTTAATGTGGTTTTAAAATGTATCATCATTAATGCTAATTACCAAAATAAATTTCTATCTACAAAGAAATTAGAAGCTTGTCAATGTACAATTTGAATGTACTATCATATGAATATGCATAAAGCCAGAAGTGTTCAGTTGTATAGAAATAAAATATTAGTCTTTAAAATCTTTCTTTATATCTTTAAAGTATATTCATTCTTAGTTTTTAGTATTTATATTCAAAATTGTAGGAATACAGGTTACGTAATTTGAAAGTAGAAGACAGAATGGTGCTAGGTTTAAAATCTGATTTATTTTAATAAAGATAAATTAAGTATATAAGTTTAATGCATGTTAAATGTAATATAAAGAGCTAAATATTGTCATGTGAGCATTTAAAAGAAGTGTGCAAACTCTGGTCATTTTCCGATTGGCATTAAAAATTGATGCACAGCCTAAAATTGTCTCTGTGTTCCTTAATGCTGCAGCTTCAATTTAACTATTGGGGTAGGAGGTAGAGTTTGCCAGTTGGGTTTTTTAAATTAACAAATTTAAATATTCAGATTTTGAAAAAAAATCTTAATTTAGAATGTTCAAAATTTATTTAATCAATTATTTTATTAGATATCATTGGTTTATTTTAACAGTAACATTTAAAACATAATTCAATTCTCAACAGAGGATCGAAAATTGTTTTCTGTAAAGAATGTTTTTCTACAAGGTTTATTAATCTTTAGTATAACTGTGAGGAAAATGAAATTTAAAATAACATGTTAGCAATAAAATAAGAAAATTCTAATAGTTTTTCGAATTCTTGGAAGATGCAGTTGACTACTTTTAAAATGGTTCATTGTTTTTTAGTCATAGCACTTAGTTTTAGAATTAAATAATAAATTTATATAGAATAAAGTGTGAAGAGTAAAAATTCATGCTCTTGAGTGTGTGAATTTCCAATGTCATTAGAAGTGCAAGCGCTATACCACTTTCTGTTAATAAAAATAGTTGCCTATGTTTAATAAATTAAGATAAAATCTGTGTATTTGTTTCTGAATAGAATGCTGTTTGTTTTCTAGTAGATTACCAAATCATTGAAAAAATCAACTAGAATTTTTTAAATATATTTGAATTAATAAAGTTGTAATTATTCATCAATATTTTAATACTGCTTTTACTACTTATACAAGCTTTGTAAGTAATTTATAAATTGTTTTTGTTTAATTTTTTTACAAAATTATTTCTAGGTTCTCAAGGTGGAGACAGCAGGGGCCACATATGCCGCCAAAGTCCTGTTGGACCCAGATACCAAGGAGGTTGATATTCTCAGAGAGAAAGCCATTCTTGACAAGCTTGGAGGGTTGCCAAATAGGGTATTAAAAATCTTCACATTCTAATACCTCTATAAAACGGCTTAAATTCAAATCGTACCATTTTAATCATGGATAATTAAACTTATTCTTTCTAACTCGCTGCATTTTTAATTAGCATCCTGCTAATTTGTATTTTATTGTATTTTGTCAGGAGAAACTGAACAAAAAATAAATCGAATTATTGGAGGCACTGATATTAAAATAATTTAACTTTTATCAATTGTATTTTAAACATACCTATCACAGAAGGGGGTGGGTGGGGATAAAATGATATATTTCGCCAATAGTTGGGATTCTTCTTGAAGTGAATGTATAAAAGTAAGGACTGATATTTTTATAATGAGTTGTAACAAAGGCATCATTTACTAGTTTTAAATTTTGATATTTCCATACAATTTGAAAAATTACTTATTTCGTATTTTAAATTTAAATGTATTTTGAACTCAAATTGAAGTCTAAAGGAAGGTATTTTGTTTATATATTTGTTCAGAATTTAGATTTAAATCAACAATTCCAACTATAGTGATGTACAAATGTTTTATAAATTACAATTAAATATTTTGTTGATGTATGATAGTTTTGTTTAAAATTAAATAACTAAAGTTTCCTTTAGATAATATAGATTATTAAACCTTCACAAGTATGTTATATGGTAATATTCTATATTTTTAAAAAAATCAGCCAGGTGAACTTTCTCTGAACTTTTAGGAATATTTTCTGGTATTATATCAGCTAATTGCCTTTTGCTCTGCACTAAAATTTATCCTAATTTTCTATATTCCACGTAAAACTAAAAATATTATATTTTAATAGCATTCTGGTAAAATTATTCATTTGTCGATAAATTTAAGTTGCTCATTTGCATTAGCTGTACAATGTTTCCTGTTTATATCATATGCTGAGATGAAGAGTTGCTTCATTCTTGAACAACTGAAATTTATTTTCAATGATTTAAGAATGCAATGTTGATTTTATATCGGAAACTAAATTCATAAAATTCTGGGTTGTGAACAAAGATGGTAATTAAACTTAAGATTCCCACCCTGTATGAAATTTCAAAAATGTCTTAGTACTTATAGGTCATTTTTTCAATGTTTTTACAGTTTATTTTATACTAATTTATAATTGTTTTATAATTATATACTGCTTTCTGATCTCAGGGGTATCAATATATTTACTAACTTAACATTTCACCATAATTTTTGATGAAAAATCTTCTTAATCTCTATTATAAATTTTTTTATCAAATATTTAAAATTATGGATATTAAATTTTGAATTGCTTAAATACCTGCATTTTTTAGATCTATTTTGCTTAGCTCTTTTAGTAGTTATTACCTTTTTCCCTAATGTTTCTAAAATTTAAACATTTTAGCTTTTGTGTAATTTGACAAATGCATTTAGTGAAAGATTTGCTATTAAATTTCAATTCTGAATTTTTTTTGTTTGTACAGAAATTTTTCCTCTTTAAATGTCAGTCTGATTACTAATAAAAACTGGAATACATTAAAATCTTTATAGATCTTCCAAATTATAATTTATATTTCTGACAGTTATTTGACACAAATTATCAATTTTGTTTTTCGTAAGGTTTTCTTTATTAATCTGGTCTTATAAGTTTTATGCTGATGGGTTGAATTATGCTGGTTTCTATTCCAAATGAGGGGTGCAGGATATAGAGCAAGGGCATCCTAGTGATAAATCACATCCTAAACCTTCTATTTGAAACAGAAAGGTCTTAATTCAGCTAACCAGTATAAAATTTGTATGTCTGGATTAGGCTGGATATGATGGATTAAAATATGAAATTAAATATTTGTTAACTTTGACAAACAAAAACAAGGGAGTCTTCAAAATTTATGGGTGGCTGAAAATATGCTTTACTTGATAACCTAGAAATATGGAAATATTTAAATGTTTTTACAATTACTTTAAAAAAAGGTATATTTTCAAATAGAAACAAGTATCTATTAAATAGTAAGATTCAACAAAAACTGAATCATAATTAACATTGTTGCTTAGAAGAAAAATTTGTTTTTGTTATTTTTTGCAGTTATAATAAAAGCTAAATATCTTATATTCATTGGCATTAGTACGTTTATTACAAATTTTATCTTTCTGTAAAGTATCCATTTGTAAGATGTTCTTTTCTCGGGAATAATAGTCATTCATAGTCAGTATCCCTGTATATTTTTACGTATTTTTGGCTTTTTTTTCAGGATGAGTGAATATGTTTACTTGATAAACTAAACGATAAATTTACTTTGTCGAACTATTCAAGATATTTTAATATTTCAGTGTTAAATGAAATGGGTGCCTGCTGAAATGGTTTGTTGGCATCTTAATTTAAATTTGAATTTTGATTAAAAATTGAATGAGTAGATATTATGACATTGTTTTATACATATAACTACTTTGTCAACAGAGCCAGCTTATAAAGATGTATGTTTATATGTAATTTATAAGATTATGCATTTTCTCGATAATTTTGGGTATGACTTAAGGCAAATTAACTATCGAACCAATATCTTATTCAGACCAGATTAGATATTCTCATTTTTCAGTCTTGCATTGATGTATTGCAATTGATTAAAGAGCGCATCTTAAATCAATTAATCAAGAACTTTATTACTTTTGCTTATTTTAATACTGTTTGTTCTTTACTTTTATAATTGACTTCGGTGATTAGGAAGTAACACTTTTTTGTGTAAATATAGTAAAACATTCATAATCCTATTGATTCTAATTCTGTTTTTAAGAATAAATTTATCAATCCTCTTTTCCTAGAAAGTGATAATGAAAGTACATATCATACATTTTATATTATGAAGAAATTCATTGAAAATCAGTTGGCTAAAATTCAATCAGTTGGCTAAAATAGGAGTGGCTTGCTTTGTTTTACATTTGCTTCATGCATAAATGTATTGAGAGAACATGTATATTTTTAAATTTGGGATGTCATTTCAGCAGATTGAATGTTTTTGGCTTTTAATATCTAACATTAAAGAATAAATACTTTTGAATTGATCTTCAGTTTCTAAGTGTTTTTAAAACAATTGTAAAAATGGGTATCATTCGGATATCAAATTAAATATCGCACATATCAAAATCAATTTTTGTAAATGAATCTAGGTTTTAATATTTCTGAAAACTTGGAATATACTAGATTATCTTTTTCTGAATAAATGTGAGCAAAGTTGTTTATTACCATTTGCATATTAAAGCTTTTTCAGATGGGCTTCTTAAATCGTTGGCAAAAAATACTTGAAAACCTGTTTCCTATCACTTAAGAAATTATATATGCACATATCTTTAGTATTTGACATTTTGTTTACAGACTTGGTTTATATTTGTAAATTACTGTTATCAATTGCATTATTTAAAAAATGGATGCATGATTAAAAAAAATTATTCAAAATGCTTTAGGGTAATTCGCTGAACCTGGTGTATAGTTCTTTGATAGGTGCTTGCTAAGTTTTCAAAATTTTAGATATTTTTAATCAAGAATTACTAAAAATTGTAACTTCCTCTCATTTTCAAGGGATATTCTATAGAAACCATTCTTGCATCCATTTAAGATTTAAAAAATAAAATTCTGCAATTTTAATTTAGTTTGCTTATAATTTTAAATAGCTTTAAAAACTATTTTAGATGTATTTTACAATAAGCAATTTTAGATTTTGGATTTTGTCATTCATGTTATGATATGAAGTTTTTGCATACATTATCTCTATGCATAATCAGAAATAAATTTTGAAATTAAAAGTTGAATAAGCAAATATGTTAGACTATAAGTTTGAATCTCATTAAAATATTTTCCTAAATATATTGTATCTAATTTATTGCATATATATATATGTATTCCAGAAAGATTCCAGTTTATCTGCATTCTAAATATTTCCTGATCACATCGACTGCTCATGTGATAAGGAAATACACATACTCGCTCATTTCTTTTAACTTCTGACTTGCATAAGGTTTTAATTTTGCTTGACAACTTTAAAATGTACCAAACTAAAATACTCTCTACATTTATATTCTTCCAAAATACTTTTTTACAGCCTTATTTGTCTACATTTAGCCTTCCTTTTCAGATTACATCTTTACAGTTTTTACCATAGAAATCCTAATAGGCCAAAATTGTTTGCATAATATCATGAATAAATATTAAACACCTTCCTGCTTCTCTCGATAACAAATTGTTTTGCATACATTAAATGTTAATTTTTCCCCAAGAAATTACAAAAACACTTGTGTAATATGCATGTATATGCATGGGTTCAGGATTTTTTTAATGCAGTCATATTCTTTTTAATTAGTGAATTGTGTATTTAAAATTAATCATATCAAGGTCTAAAACAGTGAGAAATGATTATGTTAAAAAAGCAATGTAATTATTATAAGTTGGTTTTAAATTCATGGAAGAAAATGTGTAAAATTATCTCATGGACATTTTTTCTTACTTGTAGCAACTCTTCATCCATATGCATGATTGGTTTTCTTCTGGGGATTCATATATTCAGATATACAAATATATGAAAATGGATCTACGAATGTATCTGGGGCAATCTGACATCTTTTCAATGACAGATGCAAAGAAGATCCTTCGCAAGCTTCTCCAGGCTTTATGCCAACTGCGGGTAAAATAATCTGACAAAAAAATTTAATGTTTGAAATAAATCTTTTTTTTTTCAAATAGTATAAAGTTTATTTTCTAGTAATCCTCAATTTTTGACTTTAACTATTAGTGGTGTAATAAGGGAGAGGAAGGGACAGGGAGTTTATAGATGTGTCTAGTCCTGGTATTCAGTAGTACCATGAATTTAGCCTTGTTACTTCTTAATTTACATAACAGGTGGCAATATAAATACTTCAAATGGCATTAACATTTAAAAAATTGCTAACAGTGATGCGAAACAAATATATTTTGCCCTTAGCATACTAGTCATTGCTACACCACTGTTTGTTTTTGCAATTCTTTTATACTCTTACAATTTAAGTGTCACCTGTTTCTTCATTTTCTAACAAATATTTTGATTGTTTTTTTCCCCCTTAATCTCTGAATATTTAATGTTTATAACAGAATCACTTGTAATCTTTAAAAATAGTGGGTTTTTTCAAGCAAATAGCATGATGTTTTAATATAAATCAGTTATTTAATGCTCTTTTATGCAACAGAAAATAATTTTTCGATGATCAGGTAATTTCATCTATTTAATGTATTACAATGAACACAAATAAAATATTATTAAAATGAACTGAAACAGCAGTTTAGTTAAAACAAATTTAAGAACTTTAGTTAAAAAAATAGAATATTTCATTATTTATATAAATTTATATTGTTAATTTTCTTTGTGGTTTTAGTCTTTTAATTTATATAATGAATGTCCGATAATGAAAATAACTAATTTTTTTGGAGCTTGTTCCCTTCAAACTATCGATTCCGTTACAATTTATGGACAAAATGTAAAACATACAAGAATTTATTTTGCTATTTGCCTTCATTTTATCACCATTAAGTTTTTAAGTGAATTCATGGGAAGTATGAATTTCATGCTTTAACTTAGAAAGGGCCAAAGATAACTTCAGTTATTTCAATTGAAAATTTCAGTTTAGAAATTTCTGTAGATGTGAGCTTTTTAATGTATAATTTATTTTTAAAGCTTGCTTTCAATACAAGATCGGTCCTTTATAACAGTATGGTTTAGCTATTGGTATTCATTATAGTTAATGCACATTTTATTTTAAATCATATTTTTTGCTTGATTTTTTTTCTCTTTTTGAAGTTCCTTACATTTTCTTTCGATTTGCTTTTTTATTGTGAAACGATGCTTTTATTAATTTGTTCATAAGTTTGTTTTTTTTTGTGCATATTTAATGGAGATTATAAGTTTAAGCCCAGGATCTTCTGCTTCTAATCAAAACATTTTCCTTCTAATTAAGTAAATATTTCCTTAATCAGTTTGGTTATGAAAAAACAGTTAATATTTTTTTAGTGGATAGATTGTTAAAATAAAGAATGAGACTAAAAATTTCTAGCAAAATTTTACTTTTGATTATATAATATTTTAGGATGAATTGCTGATTGAATTGTTCATTATAGCTCAATGCAAAAGAATAAGTTGCATATTTTTTTCACAAATAATTCTTTCTAAAGAAAGACTATTAAAACAATAGTTATTGAATTTTTCTAATGAAGCATGTAATAACTTGTCAAATTCAAAATTATAGATTTTTACTTAGACTCCTTTCATTCAATAGTAAATAAATTGATCATCAAATAATTCATTAACTCTTATTCTAGTTAGTTTTTTGATTAAAATGTATTTTTGCTATTTTGTTCTCATGGCATTGAAATATCATGTAAAATATTTTTTGGAATCAATTGATAGATCTTTTATCCATCAGTTAATAATATATTAAAGGAATTTTACAATAGTTGTAAACATGATTCCAAAGTTAAAATTCTAGTTTTCATGGCTGATCCGTAAGTCTAGAAGTAAAATATAATTGTGGAAATATTTGCAATGGGAAATAATAAAATAATTGTTCTTAAAATTATCAGCTATTTAGTATAAATTCTATGAACCTTATTTAAATTATTTTAATTGATGAATTTTAATATTTGGAGCTTTACATGTTGATATTAACTTGCTTTTTCATGATGCTGTCAATTCTTTATAAAAAAGTAGACCAAACTGAATTTCTGATATATTTCTAACAAAAATACCAAAATTATTTTTCTGTATTCTCTTCTAACATATACATACTTTTCCTAATGCATTTGGGTTTATAATTTCTATATGAGGAAAAGGAATTCGTGCAGCTAGATGCACCTAATTTTTTCAATAAAAGTAACATTTATTGTGCTTACTAATAATCTAAAGCTATAGAAGCAATTAATATTTTATATTAAAAAATTTGAATTTTTCTCAAAGTCGGTGTATTTACTTTTAATTGAGTAAAAATTACTTTTATGGTAAGAATTTCTCAAGATGGATATTTGGATTTTCATAGCTGTTAACAAAATAGTAATTTTTTTAATAAGAAAATATTGTGTTGAATCTTATTGAAATGATAGATTTATCTTTAGAGATTAGATCATTTCCTTTTTACTTTTTATGGTTCTTTATTTGGTTATTATTTTAAGTCACACATTCACTAGGAAAAAACTGTGAATTTTATATTATGTGTAATCTAAATTTTGTCTTTGCCAGTTTTTGAAAAATGTCTTGGAATAGTATTAGTCCTGTATTGTGACTTTGTTATTGGTGCAATTGACTCAATTCTGGTTCAACGATAAATTATTGAGCATTATCAATAGATTAATGTGTTATTAATGATCACATATTGGTATAAATGACATTTTTGCCATCTTTGGGGGGGGGGGAGGAGAACTTTTCACTGACAGGTGGTTTATAAAAAGTGCTGTACTATTTAGGATAGTATTTCTTGCAATGCCACTGAATTTAAATTTGACTTTAAAAAGCTACTGATTGGCAGATAGTAAATGTTTTTTATAAGTTTATTGCCTATGTTGTATGTCATAAATATACTGTACTTTTATTTAAAAAATTAGCTCAAGAACTTAAATGCTTTTTATAGGAGTTTTCCATCATCCATGCAGACCTAAAGCCTGAGAACATTATCATTGATAACAGGACTTTGGCCCTGAAAGTGATCGATTTTGGTGCAAGTCATTTCACTTCCCAACTTGAGAACCATATCAAAATTGCCACCTGTTGTTACAGGTGAGTTTAACTGAAATTTATATGGCAAAGAAATGTCAAATATTGTGAGGTAGCTAGAACAAAAAATATTACATAATTCCATTTATAGAAATGTTATGAAATATATATTAAAATAGCTGAAGTATTTAAATTATCTGTATATACAGTTCTAAATTTGCTTTAATTCAGTGATCAGTCTTGTAGATAACCTAAATTTAAAGATGGAATTAGGTTGTTCCTACCTTTTCCCCATATAAATTAAATATGTTAAATATGTTAGAATTATCAAAATTTTAGATTTTAATTTTTTTATTCAATTTATTTCATTTTATAAAGATGGAATTTTATTAATTATTTCTCACTTGCTTCCTATAGAAAAATTTTGTACTGTTTTGTTCTTAATGACAATCTATTTTAATATTTTCAGAATCAATGGTAGGCAGCTTGTAGTGACTTTGACTTATAATAAATCTAATTTTAAAATAGACTTAAAGTAAATTAAAATTACTGTTCTACATAAAGAACTTTTTAATTCTTTCAGAAAAATGCCAATAGTTCCAAAACATGTTACATGCGACATCATTCTTTAAAACGTATTTGATTGGATTGAAAATTATTTTATGGACATAAAAATTGATATTAATTAGAAAATGTACCAAAATCTTAATTCTTTCAATTTTAATTGCATCATAAATATAACTGCACATTATCACAACTGTTCCTTTACAAGATACCCAATGCATTTTGAAGAAAAGTTGTCTTGACTCACTATGTGAGCATTTTTCAGTTTCATTTTTCTTTCCAGCTGTACTGATTTTAATATCGGATTGCTTTTGTACCCTCTTAAACTTAATCCCATTCCTTTATAAATATTTACTTCTAATAATTTTGATTACTTCTTGAAGCAAAACATTATACAATAATTGTTGAATTCCATTTCATATCATTTTGCATTCAAGCATTGTTAATTTGAATTCTTGTTGCTCGTTTTAAATCATTCTATTTATGTATGTTACATTGATTAAAATTGATGCCATGTACCTTTTCTATTTTCTTTTGACAATATTAAGATTTTTTATCATATTATGAAAAGTCTATCTTGGAATTTGTGGCACATTTGCATTGTTTGAATAACTGATCTTTTTCTTTTTATTTATGGTTTGTTCTACTTTAAGATATCAAGCAATGAAAAAGAAATTGCCAATCAAAATTTCTTACGATAGATAATTAATATATTGATTTTTCCCGATTGTATTTTTTTTAGTAACCATTGAATCAAAAATAACATGTTGTTCTGTCTTTATTAGAAATGCTAAGGGTTATGCATGTTTGATATTTTTCTGAAATTATAAGACCTATTGTTATGCCAATGAAAAGGAAGACCTGATATCATTTTTTACCATTGTTTTTTTTTTTCTCGATTAAACATTTTTGAATATTTAAAAATTGCAGCTCATTGCTTGAAGCTATTTACTTTGGTTTTAAGAATTTATTTTAAAGATGAAAATATTAAATGTAATAGAAAATGTTGAAAATGTATTGGAGAAAATGAGAAATTTTCTAAAATTGGAAATGATTTTGTTGTATTTCTCATTGTTTTTAATTTACTCTATGTAGAAATGTTGTATTTCCTAGGTGTAAAATGGACTAGTAAAAATTATTTTTATCTATAGTTTTTGAATTTAAAGTGAATAAAGTTGTGGTAATTCTAAAAACCATTACATTTTTTTCTTAGGGCTCCTGAAGTTATATTAGGTGCTCCATATAGGATGCCTATTGACATGTGGGCATTTGGTTGTATTGCAGGTAAAATGCTCACTAACAGAATCCTATATCCTGGCTAGAATAATGCTGAAATGGTAAATTCTTATATTGACCTTTATTTCTTTAAAGTCATGGTTCAAAATATTATAGGAAAGGTTTGAATTTATTTTTATGAATTTTAATAAAATATACTAGAATCCTCCCTTCTATTTTTTAGATTAAAATCATCAAATTTTCTATAGTCATGGGTATTCAAGTTTTTCATTCAAAAATAATTGATATTTGATTAACACGTAAATATAAAATTTTTTGCAAGAATGCTTTTTTTAAATCTGAGTTGTTATAGTTCAATGATCTTTTCGAGCACATGTGTAAAGATCAAACTAGATTTATAATATAAATAAAGACAAATAATCAGTATATTTTGTCTAGTTGACTTACCAGACTTTAATTAGGATAAAAATATTTCTAAAACATCAAATATCATGGCATTGCAGATAGTCCAAAAGTCTTCAGATCTGAAATTGATCCTCATCACTGTTGTATCAGAATTTAACTTTTGCTTATGTTCCAATGCAACTGTTGTAACAATGAATTGCAGTTTTGTCCCTGCTTCTAGATATTCCATCTGTCTTACTTACCTAATAAAATCACTCCCTAATTATATTGTGTCTTATAGTGTCAAGACTTTTGCCAACAGTTGTTGATGCTACCATGTTTTTTGTTCTGTTTTAGAAATTATTCCATTCAACCTTATGAATGAGATTATGCTTACTTAATCCACAAATGAGTTTACTCTAACCAATTCTGTTAATTTAAAAGTAATGAAAGGACAAATATCAGTTTTAATGGTGCATAATAGTGAAAGCTGATTGCTTTTATTATGTTCCATGAATTAACATAAGAGTAATTCTTGATACTAATATATCAAATTCTCAGCAAACCATATTCAATTTTATTTGGTTTAACTATGCTTTTTAACCTCTAGCTTATGGGTGGTACAACTGTTATGCCAAGTTTTTTTACCTTTCCTTATGTGTCGTTGCAACTGCTGTGCCAGCAACATGTTTGAATTTCATTCCCCCACTTGAACTTTCCAGCTGAATTGCCTTGTAAAATCTCTTCCCTTTTTGTGTCACACCCCTTGGGTTTTGGAGATTTCATCCAGCAGTTATAATCATTGTTGGCACTAGTAAGTCTTGTGAACCCTGCTTTGGCGACATTTTTTAAAAGTAACATTCCTAAGATGTAAAGAATGAGTTTGCATAATTTCATTTGCGAATAGTACTCGATTGAAAACTTTCATCTTTTCTTCAGTTCCTTAATCTTTTAACTTTATAAATTCCTTAATATTTTAACGTAATTTTGTAACTTGATAATATTTGTTTATAATTGGACCCATCTATTCATCTAAATATTTAAACCAAGAATTTATTTGAAAGAATTTACTAAATATTTGAACAATAAGAATGACTTGAGATTTCATTTCGGACAGATTAATATTATGAAGGAATCGGCATCCTAGATATATTGTTACTTCACTCCCATTTATTAGAAATGATGCAGAAAAACTAAATAGAACCTCTGATTTGTTCTTTTTCCGTCCTGTCATTATATTTTACATTCAAAAGTGACAAAACACTGTTGTCTTCAGGCTTATTCCCCCCCCCCCCCACGACTGGAGCCTTGGCATATATACTTCCCGGTCACTAATGTATTAGTTTAACACAGTATTAAAGAATCGGCGCCTTACAATTTTTTTTCAGCTTTAAATTTTAATACTTGAATTGGATATATTCCTGCTGAAAATAATGTTGGTTTTGATTTTTAAGTAAGCTGTTGGTTTCATTATTTTTCATGATTTATGGAAACGATTGATTTAATAATTTATAATTAATCATTCATTAAAAGTTCTAATTTTAAAATATTGGAGGAGGTTGTTAAAATCTATCAAATAATTAGTAGTGTTTCTATATCAGAGAAATATTAAAAACTTCATTTCAATCCACTGAAAAGTTACTAGACACTTTAAATTATTCCGGAAATATTTGTGCTTAAATAACAAAATAAAGTAGCTGCATAAAAAAAGTCAGGAATTCTAGATTTAATTTTAAACATTTCTGTAAGGTAGTCTAAATCAGCTATTTAATAGTGAATGCTGATCAGTTAGAATGCCAGTTTTATTTTTTAAGGTTTAAAAAAAATTTTTTTTTGCTATCTTTTCAGCATATTATCACAGTGAAATCTTGTGCATCGATTTCTAAATAAACCATATCTAATCTTTTTAAAAAAAATTGTCTTTCATCTGGTAATTATCTACATATTAGTAAATTTTTCTGCAGAATTTTTTTTTATTATTCAGTTATTGTCTACAAAATTGAGTATTTTTCACAAATATTACACTGCTACATATTATATTTGATTTCTGTGAGCGCAATATATTTATATCAAAACATTCAAAGATATTTTAATCTACAAAACCGATTGTTGTCTGTGTTATGCACAAAGAAATGGGAATATTTTTTAAAAGGAAATATAAACAATTAGGATTTTTAGGCATGATATATAAATCGTCGCATTTTATCAAAATTGACGAATAACAAAATAAAATTTGTAATGTGTTCAAGCTTTATAAGAATTAAATTTACAACTTCGGTAATGCTTGAGAAATTTAATTACAAATATAATTGAAAAACTGACAATATTTTATTTAATAAGCTAAATAATTATATAGAAGTTTTGCAATTTATTTAATATAGTATTTAATTCAATACTTTCTCCTACAGAATTAGTAAACTAATCTTTCAGAAAAAATAAAACTGCGATAAAGATTTTTCTTGAGTTCCGGCAGGGTAAAAACCATAAAAAAGCAACCTGGTTACGAAGGAGAGGACAGATGGCCAATTACCACTATGGGTGGCCGAAATCAGAAAGGCTATTTTCAATAATCACTTTTAAAAGAAGGGGGAAAACATCTAGCTTTACTCACTGAATGCCCATATCCAGAGTAACTTTTCTGCATTTAGGTTCCAGAAGCTTAAAGGTTAAATCAGAAAGGCTTAGGTTCCAGAAACTAATTAGTTACATTTTAGTACATTTTTTAATAGACAATTTCTTATGTCTTTACAAAACTCTAACTGCATTTTTCAAAAATAATACATCCAATGAATAAAAATTAATAGTAAAATATTAAATTTCATGTATACATTCTAGATATTAGTAATGGAAAACTGTTAATTATTTTGCAGAAAGGTCACACTATGTTAAGTAGAAATATATTTTATTTCTTTGTGCATTATATTAATACTAAAGCATTTAAATTTGCCTTGGATTTCTTGAATAGCAGAAGTATATACTCTATGTGATGCATAAATTGAGAAGTGAATATAATTTAAAACAATACAAGCAATTAGAATCTCAAAAGCATTATATGCAAATCATCTTGTTTATCGATTGGTTCAAGCTCTAAAAGAACTAAATTCATGATTTTAGCAATCCTTTATTGTTTTAGAAATTTATTTATTCAAATACTTTTGAATAAACAATCGGCTTATTATGGAAAAGCAAGATTATGGCAGAACGAGTTTAACAAAATCCAGTGAAAAATAAAGAAAGCGAGTTTCTCATTGAGAGCCTTCATGTAGAAAAAATTTCCAGAGCTCTAAGTTCCTGAAAACTAAAGGCTAATGTAATGTATTTCTGTTCTCAAAAGCTGATTACTGTTTCTATTATCTTCAAAACTGATTTTCATTCATTACTTAAATCAGCTAGATTAAATAATCTCTAATTATTTTATAAACTTTATATTTATTGAAAATGTTAGATTCTTATTAAGAGTATTTATTAAATTTTCATTTCAGTTGGCATTATTTCAAAAATCTCGCCGAGTATGAGATACAGATCTGCTAGAATCTAGAAGACTAACATCAGAATTTTTTTGTAAAATTGGAGGTGAATTTATTCTTCAGGTAATTGTTCAAAAATCTTTTGAAGCTTTTGAAATATAACTTTACCTGTTTTAGATCATGCTTGTATTTAATTGCATTTGTATATAACCAATTGATTACAAGCTAAAGATAAATTTGCTAAAAATTCAGTTTTATTTTCATAACTCATTTTTAACTGATTTATTCTACACTGGTGTGCAAAACTTAAGCAACAATGCAAATTTTAAGCAGATAGCCATGAAATTGCAGAAAAGGAGTTCTTGCGATCAGTACAATGAACACGTAATTCAAGAGAAAGGTCATGCGTATGCAAATATCAGGAACAAAACGTCACAGGCGATGTGAGCGTACGCAAAACACGTGCGGAAGGCGTGCGCAGCTCAACACTACAATAAAAGGACGGATACGCAATTAAAGACATTCGCTGCAAGTGCACGTGAGTTAATTCGTGAAATATGGCTAGCAGAAATCACCTGGATGATTTCACACGTGGAAGAATGATCGGAAAGCTGGAGGAGGGGCGTAGTGTGACCAGTGTAGCTGAAGAGTTTGGAATCAACAAAAGTGTCGTTTCGCGCGCTTGGAAAGCCTTCCAAACCACAGGTACAGCTGTGAGAAAGGTTGGTGGTGGCCGCCCCAGGAAAACAACTGCAGTAGATGACCGACATATCGTCCTGCAGGCGAAAATAACCCGAAACCAGTCAGCAAGCTCCATTGCTCAGCAACTGGGTGCAGCCACGGGGCGACAAGTGTCGAGTTTTAATGTGTCCAGACGCCTTCACAAAGGTGGCCTATTCACCCGCCGTCCTGAACGCTGCATCCCTTTGACAGTTTCCCACCGGCGACACCATTTAGAGTGGTGCAGAGAGCACAAACTGGACATCTCATCAATGGAGTCGTGTCCTCTTTACAGATGAGAGTCGTTTTAGTGCCACAAGCGATTCCCAGCGCCAGTTGATTTGGAGAGGTCGGGACACGGTTTCATCCCAGTAACATCACGGAAAGAGACCGTTTCGGTGGTCCTGGAGTTGTCGTCTGGGGAGGCATTATGATGAACGGGTGGACTGAGCTCCACGTTTTCGACAGAGGTTCTGTAACTGGAGATCGCTATTGTCAGGAGGTGATCCTTCCCCATGTGCGTCTATTCCGAGGTGCCATTGGATCAGACTTCGTTTTTATGGATGACAATGCACGGCCACACAGGACTCGTGCTGTTGAGGAGCTCCTGGAAAGTGAAGATATCACTCGAATGGATTGGCCGGCGTGCTCCCCTGATTTAAATCCGATAGAACATGTGTGGGATGCTTTGGGGAGACGCCTTGCGGCACGATTACATCCTCCTGGGAACATCCGACAGCTTAAACAGATGCTGATTGAGGAATGGGCACTTTTACCTCAGCAACTGTTGGACAATCTGGTGCTGAGTATGGGGAGACAGTGCGAAGCAACCATTGCAGTAAGGAGAGGGCATATCCCATACTAAGGAACATCTGCTTGCTGTTCTTCCTCTTGGACAGACAATCATGTAACGATACGAGTTCAATAAAGCCTTTTTTTTGTTTATTTGATTCCATACTGTATGCATTGTATTCATTTCTGTGCAACTATGCTTTCGTCATTCAGAACAAAATGCTGCATCTCATTTCTGAATTTCATGTCTCTCAGATGATTTCTCGTGAAGTTATGGCAAAAAACATACCTGTTGCTTAAGTTTTGCACACCAGTGTATTTGCATGTGGCTTTAAAGTAGGGGAAAGAACCTCAAAAGTTAATTAAAAAAGAGCAGACTAAATTCAAATCTTATCACATTATCTAATGACATTTGAACCTTGGAGACTAAATGGCTTGATCGGAAAATAAGGCATTCTGTGCTTTCTTTTATTGAGGTACAATGTAATGACATAATTTGATGCTCTGTGTGGCATTTTCCTCCTTTTGTTGTATTACAGCTAATTTTGAAAAATATACCATGCCTATTACATGGTCTCTCATAGTACAAAAAGTTAAATGTCAAATTCGATTCTATTGAAATCTATTTGTTGGCATTGCTTCATATCATCAATGGTTGCCTAGATGCAGGATGGATTAGTGAGGAAGTAGTGTTAAAAGAATTCAATTGAATGTAATTTTTGATACCTTTAACACTGTAATCAAAAATGATTCATCCAATAGGCCTGTAGAATTGTAGTACCAACTTTTTTTAAATTTATGATCGTTAATTCATTTAATTTCATTATTAGGCATGATTTCTATACTTATTAAGAATCTTACAATTCTTTTAACTCAGTGAACAACATTAAATTATAATTTTTAGAAATGTATTATAATTCTGAATAGTACAAATTTCTTTAACTGCCCTCAGGCAGCAATAAAGGCACATTCGTTTTGTGGTGAACCTTGTAAGTCAGATAACAGCTACAAAATGCGAGTAATTATTTTTGTCTTGTGGTCTTGTTACTCGGCTGCGAACCCCAAGGTCCCAGGTTCTATTCTAGCTCGTAACAATCCGCTACATTGACCTCGGACGATGAGCCTTCGTACAGCTGTTGTGGCGCCATCTACCCACAGTAATCAGACTCATTTGACGCAACAGCAACTACTCGCCTACACATGCTCGACAAAACACTTGACGTTACTCAAATGTTCAAATGGTTACAGGTGCATTAGACTCAACAGCTAATACATCACCACTCAATAGCCATATTGTTTGCCTCACCTCCGACTCACTGGTAGTTTTATTTAGATTTAGTTTTTACAAACTAAAATCATTTAATTACTGGAAATTTTAAACATTACTTTTGTCTTCTGATCTTGTTACTCGGCTGTGAACCACAAGGTCCCAGATTCTATCCTCGCTCGTAACAATCCACCACAGTTTCCTTATGAAGGGAAAGGAGTAGCTTTTTTCGTCAGTATCTTATTCTTTTCCAGAGACATCAGAAGTAAAATTTTAAATGTTTTACAGCTACATTTATTTTTTGAAAATTTGTAATTTTGAGATGAAGATTATTCATATTAATGACAAATTCATCAAAATATTCTGTATTAACTTGATTTATAAATATGAAAATACCACTTAACATAATTGTAATCTATCAATCTCATTATTTTGTTCTGCAGAAACTGAGTAAATCTTGATAAACAAGAATGAGGAATGCTAGGAAAATGATTCCTGAATTTTACTTTTTAATTAGATATTGCTGAGTTATAGTTTATTTGTCTTTATCTGCATGATGTTAAAATTCAAATTTATTGAATGTTTATTAGATTATTAAATATTAAAAATGAGAATTGAAGTTATGCCAAAAGATATAGTATAAGTATATACTCAGCACTACAGTGAGTAGCCTACTGATTGAATGATTATATGCTATATGGACTTTCTAGTAATCATTATCAAACTTGTAGCCATTAATATCATTATGTGTAATTTTCTTACAATTGTTATTTCTGTTATTTGTAATCATACTTATGAAGGTTATACTTTCTCTTAAACATTTACTATACTGAAATGAATTTAAAACAAACTTTATTTATTTATTCTGACTTATTAAAAGGATATTTATACAAATCCGTAGATATAAATTTTTTTCCCTTTAAGTTTCACATTTAACTTTTAAAGTTTTATCTATTAATGTGGGAGGTTAGAAGAAGCAAGTTTAGATTCATGTAAAATATTTTAATTGTAAAACTAACTAATTTTTATTCTTCATGATATTAATGGTAAGTTATATAAAATTAGGAATGAATAGTATTCAGCTTCGTGATATTTTTATCCTTTCTTTATAGATTAAATCTTCAGTAGTACTAAACATGTTTCTTATTGTACTAAACATTCTTATTTGTCCTTTTGGTTTAGGAGAAGTACCTTTTAACCTTTTGCCATAATGAATTCAGGCAAATTCCTTAGTTTGAAAATATTATGCGACCTTTTGTTCTTAAGATATTAATTGGATTATTGAGTTATAATATCAAATCTTGACACCATATTGCAGACTACTGAGAAGCTATATACCTAGAATAGCTGAATTTAATTCCTACCCCTTATTACTACTATTGCTTGGGTTAAAAGGATCATAAAAACACCCATGTGGTAGTGGTGGTGGGGGATATTTAACTGCATTTTAATAATAGTGTTAAATTATATTTTTAGTTTTACTTTTCTTTTAGAATTCAGAAGTAGATGATCTAATAGGACCTCTAAACCGAATTGCCTACAGAGTAAGTGAAATTAAATTTTTGTTGTATTTTAATTTTGAAGAAGTTTTATTTATGGATACTAATTCAATGATTATGCATATTTTTTAATGTATGAAAAATTTATATCAGGTAGGATTTTATTTTTTAATAAGACAATGATTTAAAATGAGGTATAAGTGCAGGCTAACCAGATGTGCAAATTTTAAATTCCTTGTGTATGGATTCTAACCTGCTTATCATGAAGTGTCATAAAAGAATGAAATAATTTAGTCCTTTCAATAAATGAAAAGGTAATATTGTTTTATATAAAAGTAATTATTTGCTAAAGATTAAAACTGTCATTTTTGACTTTTTACAACAATCTGATCAGTCCAACTTTCATTCTTTTTACAAACTTAAATCATTTAATTACTGGAAGTTTTAAACACTTATTTTTGCATTATCTATATTAAACATGACAAATTTCATTTAAACGAGTCTTACAAAGTACAACTATACAAGTAATTGATGATTTATTTTCATGTATTTGTTAGCTGCTGTTTGATGTTCTGTTTTCATCTTTTAGGTTCCAGATCATGAATTCACCCTCAAGGAAACATTGGAAAGAATTCATCTGAGTGAAGTGGTCAAGGGCTGTCTTGCACTTCATCCCAATTCACGGATGAAGCCAGGTACAGCTCTTGGTGCAGACTTTTTTAAAGCTGATGAAAGGTATATTTCTTAGGCATTTTTTCCTGTAATTGCGGTTTTAAAACCAAATGTATCCAGTGGTATATTCCTAACTAGGCAGCTGCTAAGGCTACTAAATTGAAAGGGAGATTTCAGGCAGATCAATATAAAAAAAATTAACTTGATTATTGAAGCTGAAGCTTGTTTTTAAGTTGTTAATTATTTATGTGGAATGTGTATTTTTTAATAAAATATTTACCTTATTATTTAATATTGATAAAATGAGTTTAATTAAATAAAAATTATAATTAATGAAACAAGTAAAAACAAATTATCAAAAAGTTTATATACTATGAAATAAAAGCAACTGACAAATATACGCAATTGAATGTCTTTATGAAAGAGTTTGAATTTCATAACATTAAAAATTCTTTCAAATTGTGAGTTATTTTTTTAAATTAGAAAAATAAAGAAAACATTGTATAGAAGTAAATTTTCTTGAGTTTTAAGATAATATAAAAACTTTTTATGATAGAATAGTTTTTGAAGCTATTGACATCGATTTTCATAGGTAAGTCATAGCAAAAAATTCGTCTGGCAAGGGTTTAGTCTATTTTCATGCTTGATGAAACTTGGATGCCCATTTTTGTTCCCTTTTGATAATAGAATCGTTTTTGATGTGTCTTATCCAGATCATCTCTAATATTTCATAACTTCATTTATTAATGAAGCATTAAATGGAGTGCAGTTGTAAAAATGTTCAATAAAGCAGTCTGAAATTGTTGATAGTGATTTGTTTACATTTTACTGCTGCTGTTCTCTAAAGTGTAATAAGTGATTTCTGTGCCATGTGAATTAGAATATTATATAATTTTTAAAAATACAGTTTCTATTAAAGAAATATTAGGGTAATATTAATATACTATCAAGTAATTGCCAGATCCTTTTTTTTTTTGTATTCTTTTACAATATTTACAAATACCAGATATTTGTAAACGGATGTAATGAGTCAAAATAAAAGCATAAAAATATTTTTTTAAATTATTTCCTTTTTGCTTTTCTAAGCTAATGTATTGAAATTTGAAGCTGATCAATTTAGATTATTTAAAATAAGATTCTAGATTTGTAAAGTGTTTAAATTTGCTACTGAGTGAATGATAGCTATTTTCTAAATGCACTTTTAATATACTTAAAAATTACATCTTGTATGGAGTTCTAATCTTCGAATACTTTATTTCAAGATAATTTGTTGTTAAATATCAGTGTCTGATAGACAAATACCATTAAAATTTAATTTCCTTCACAAGCTGCAAAGAATAATTGATTTAGATTGTAAAACTAAATCTTAAATTATCTGTCAGAGCAGAATTTTTGATAATTACCTTTACAGGAAATTATAATGTGAATTTAAACAGAAGTTTATTTTAATGCAAAACACTTTCTTTTTTTGTTTGAGTTATGATTTATATTCGTCACTTACAAAGAAAATTTTAAATATTCAAATATGTTTTGATTTTATTTTTAAACTTTTTTACTATTTAACTTCTGATATTGATGATTTGATTTTTGATTTGATGTAATTTAATAATTAAATTTTGATATTTTTTTTACAGTAATCGGAATTTCCTTGAAAACCAAGAGGTAAGTCCTTTCAAAAGAATGAATTAAAAATTATTTTAAATAATAAGCTTGTAAAAAAAATTTTATGTGTATGTATAATATTTAATTGAATATATTTGAAGTTAAATATTTGACTAAAAATTTCATTGAATATTGATTTCTAAAATTACAAAATATTTTAATAACAATATTGTTATTGAAGTTAATTGAGATCTACCCCAAAAACTTGAATTAACTGTTTGATTTGAAAATGAATTTGAATGAAAGATTTGAAATGAAAATCTGAGATTAGTTTTTGTTTAAAAGGAATTTATATTTTCAGGAGCAAAGATATGCAGTTAGAGGACCAAGGACTCCTCCTTCCAGGTCCAGGACACCTGCTAGACACAGGAGCAGATGCCTTAATATCTCTTCTGATAATTAAAACATTCCTCTTATGTGTATTAAGGTAAAAATGTGCAAAAAAATTGAATCTATAAGAATGTTGAATTAATGTGAGAAACTAAAATTATTCTTTGTTTACATCCAGGTATTTTTTTAATATTGATAAACTTCTAAAAATTTCTTGTAAAACTTATGTTTATATGCAGATATACTGCATTTTATTTGAATAAGTTGTAAATTAATTTAACCATGTTAACTTTTATTTCCTTGTTATTGTATTACTTATTATATTCACTTTTATTGTATTTCCATTTTATTAATTGGAATCTCCACTGATATCTGTTTCAATGATAAATTATCTTACTACAATTATTCACATAACATATTGAGAAATTTGTTTCTGTTATGGTCATTAGAATTTCCATTACATTCCTCATTTCTAAGCATTTATAATTATACCAAATTTATTCATTGCAATGAAATAATTTCAATTACCTTCTCATTGAAGGAGTTATGTAGAAATTAAAATTTCAACCCTATGATTTCTAACTAGATGGTTCATCTATGAATCTTCTGGCGATTCAAAGTTGTTAAAATGTTAGTTTTTAATCATACAATGCGCCAATAGATGGCAGCATGAGCAATTCTGTATGCTATATATAGGTGTGTTCACTAAATAAAATTACTTCTCTTCCTGCTGTCTCCAGTTAAACAGGTATGTGATTGATTCATTTGTGTTGTAATTCTTGCTTCGCTGCTCTTATATTTAACTCTGATTTGTTCAGGTTATGGGCCCAGAAGAGCTTTAAGAATAAGATGTTTTGTAAGATAATTATGATAAATATTTTATTGAATTAAATGGAAGACACGTGGAAAGCCACATGGTAGTAAGCCTAAGTGTATATGTGATACTATGATGATTTTTTTAACTTTAATCTTGCATTTTAATTAAATAATTAAGCAAATTCCTATATGAAAATAAATTAATTTTAATAGAAAATTTATTAAAATTGCTTTCAAAGGAACTTTGTCTTGCTTGATTAGGGTTAAAAATAAAAATCGGGATTCAGCATGCCTGGAGAAGGTTCATTCAATCATAGGCAGTTAATTGGTAGGGCTAATTATATGGATTGGAAATTTGCAATGAAAATGCATCTTATTAAAAAGGACTTGTGGGATTATGTAGCAGGCATTAAAGATACTGCTAAGGATATAAAAGCATTATCTTACATTGTTGAGGGGGTAAGTGAGACAATATTTAATGACTTAAGGGAATTATCTAGTGGGAAGCTGACTTGGCAAGTGTTGGCAGAAACCTATGAGGATAAAGGTATCACAAGAAAGGTCTCAATAATAAAGGAACTGGTTAACACTCGCTATACAGACTGTAAAGATATGTCTGATTATTTGCATAGGCATATAGTCAGACATATCTCAGACTATCTCAGCATATCAGCAGCTGAAATCTACAGGCATTAAGCCTGATGAGGAGTTAATTGCTGGGATAATTCTAGCAAACTTACCTGATAGATTTGAGCCACTCATTATGGCATTAAAGAATTGTGGTGAGGAAATTACTGTGGATAATGTAAGAAATAGATTATTAGCTGAAGATGTAAAGCCCCAAGTAGAAGCTAATAGGGAAAAGGCTTTTGTTAATGAAAAGTATACGAAATTTTTTAAGGGTAAATGTTTTAAATGTCACCTATATGGGCACAAAAGCTCAGATTGTTCTAAGGCTACATATAATGAAAGGAAATCTGAGAAAAGAAAAGATTTTAAGACAAAACAACCAAAGAGGGAGGAAGCTTACATGGCAGATGTGTATGTTAGCGTCTCGAATCCAAATACTAATATTTGGTTTATGGATACTTGTGCTTCGTATCACATGACTCCACACATATCAGCAGCTCAGCAGATTGATGACTATACTAAGCCTAATGTAAAATTAACTGGGAGTTCAGTGATAGAAGTTGAGGGCGTTGGTAATGTAACTTTCCTCTTGTCTTGAAATGGAGTGAAAGTGCATGTAACTTTTAGTAATGTCTTGCATGTACCCAAATTAACAGCTAATTTATTGTCTATTAAGTATTTAAATAAAACTTTTGGAATGATTAGCACGGTTACTGGAGAAAGGTGTTTGGTCTATAAAAACAAGCATTTAGTTGCTAGTGGGACAGGTGTCGGTGACAATTTATATTCACTAGATATAAGTAGTGAGTGGGCCTTGATGACTCACAATATTTCAAATGATTTATTGCATAAAAGAGTAGGTCACTTAAGTAAAGCGGGAATGACAAAGCTGAAGGATATGGTCGAAGGCTTTACTTTTAATGGAGAATTGCCTGATTGTACTTCCTGTATCAAGGGCAAGATGCATAAGCAGCCATTTTCTAAGGGAAAGGCTAAACATGCCAAAGAAATATTGGGTATTGTGCATACTGATGTATGTGGGCCAATGAATGTCGCATCAATTGGTGGTTCTCAATATTTTGTTTCTTTCATTGATGACTTGTCACGAATGACTTTCGTCTATTTTTTAAAACATAAATCGGAAGTGTTTGAGAAATTTAGGATATTTCAGTCACATGTTGAGAAACAAACTGGCAGGTCAATTAAGGTATTGCGTTCAGATAATGGAACAGAATACATAAATAATGAGATGATGAAATATCTAGAATTGAAAGGGATTCAGCATCAAAAATCTATTCCATATACACCTGAGCAAATGGGGGTAGCTGAGAGGAATAATAGAACTCTTGTAGAACGTGCAAGATCGATGTAAACTAATGCTCATCTTGATAAAAAATATTGGGCAGAAGCTGTTCAAACTGCTAATCATTGTAAAAATGTTTACCCTACAGTGGCAGTTACAGGTATGACTCCTTATGAAAAATGGAGTGGTGATAAACCAAACTTGGAGTACTTAAGAGTTTTTGGGTGTCGTGCATTTGTTCATATCCCTAAAGAAAAGCGAACAAAATGGGATGCTAAGGCAAGGGAAATGATGTTTATAGGGTATTGCCAAGATAGGAAAGGTTATCGGTTGATAGATCCTGTAACTAATGAAATAAATGCACGAGATGTAAATTTTTTAGAAAATCAAATGTATAATCTAATGAATGGTGGTAAGCCTGAATTTTATGATGACTCTTTATTCAGTGGGAGTATATCTAGTTCTTCAGACAATGAGACTAATGATTCCAATAATGAAACAGAAAGGTTAAGAAATGATAATGCTGAAACTGATTTGCCAAATAATGTTATATCTCTTAGTGATAATGCTATTGATAATAACACAAATATAGACAATTCAGTTGATAATTCTCTGCCTGTATTGACTCGTCCATACAGAGAGATAAAAATTCCAAACCGTTATCAGGATTTTGATATGAATGGTATGCCAGATTTGCAAATGCCCAATTTAAATCGTATGTGTTATGTAAAAGCTTTGGCAGCAATGATAAATGATTGTTGTCTAGAACCTAAAACAATTGAAGAGGCATTGAATGGTTCTGATGGGAATCACTGGAGAGACTCTATAACTGAAACTATATTGGGTCATATCAAAAATAAAACGTGGGAAATTGTAGACCAACCTAATAATAAAAACATTGTAAACTGTAAATGGGTGTTTAAAATTAAGAAAAACTAAAGGCTTCTCACAGATTGAGGGGATAGATTATAATGAAACATTCTCACCAGTTGTTCGTTATGTTACATTAAGAGTTTTGTTAGCATATGCAGCTATTTATGATTGGGAAATTGATCAAATGGATGCAGTTATGGCTTTTGTGCAAGGAACCTTAGATGAGGAGATTTATATGAAAATATCGGAGGGTTTTAATGAATACTATGGAAGAAATCATAAAAAAAAGGTTCTAAAATTAAATAAAGCATTAGATGGCTTAAAACAAAGTGGCAGGCTTTATATCAAACTTTGGAAAAGGGTTTGGTTGAAATGGGATTGAGACAAAGTTCTTTTGATAGTTGTCTTTATTAAAAAAAGATCAAAATGATCTAGTTATAGTAACCATTTATGTTGATGATTTGCTAATTTTTAGCAATTCTTTAAAGCTTAAAAACTGGGTTAAAGATGAACTTAAAAAGAGATTTGAAATGAAAGATTTAGGTACTGCAAATTATTGCTTAGGAATTAAAATTGAACGTGATAGGAAAAATGGGTCTATTAGCCTGAATCAAACTCGGTATTTAGAGAGTATGCTTCGCAAATACTGCATGCATGAGTCGCATCCTGTTGCAACACCTCTGGACTGTAACAGTTCATTAAATAAATTTACAAATAGTAAGGTGGATATGAGAAATTCCATTTCAAGCGGCAGTTGGAAGCCTTCTTTATGCTGCTCAGGCAACTCGGCCAGATGTAAGTTTTGCAGTGAATATAATGTGCTAATTTTGCAATAGTCCTAGCAAAACACACTGGAGTGCTATAAAGCGTATCATGAGATACCTTAGAGGGACCACAGGAACCACGCTCAGCTACACTAAAGACCATGGTGATAGCGTTATTGGATACTGTGACTCCAATTATGGAGGTGATGTAGCAGATAGAAGATCTACCAGTGGGTATGTTTTCATGATAGGTGGTGGAGCTGCGTCATGGTCTAGTAAAAGGTAACCCACAGTTGCAACAAGTACAACAGAAGCTGAATACATGGCTCTGTCTGCTGCTGCCAAGGAAGCTATATGGCTCGGAAAAATTGTGACCGACTTGGGAATTGCACACGTTAATGGAATAACTGTGTATTGTGATAACAATGGTGCCATCAATCTAAGTAAAAATATGTACCATACACGGAGCAAACATATTGATATCCAACATCACTTTGTGCGGGAAGTGATAAAGAGTGGTCAGATTACTGTGGAACGAATGCCAACTGCTAAGATGATAGCAGATTTTTTAACAAAAATTGTGCCACGAGCAAAACACGAGCTGTGTGCTCAATCAGTGGGTTTGAAACTATAACTGATGCAAGCTGATATGTGATTATTTTAGAACTGTGGTGAATATAAGTGTTAGATTATTTTATGTTTATAACCAAGTGTGTGTTTGTTTGTTTTTGTGTTTTGTAAACATGATTTAGATATCTGTTTGTTAATTTGTGTGTATATTAATCAAGTTTCTGGTTTGCTCTGTATATTGTGTGTATAATTTAAAACTAAAGTGGGAGTGTTAAAATGTTAGTTTTTAATCATACAATGCGCCAATAGATGGCAGCATGAGCAATTTTGTATGCTATATATAGGTGTGTTCACTAAATAAAATTACTTCTCTTCCTGCTGTCTCCAGTTAAACAGGTATGTGATTGATTCATTTGTGTTGTAATTCTTGCTTCGCTGCTCTTATATTTAACTCTGATTTGTTCAAAAGTCCATCAAAATTGTTCTGGTTATGTTTATAAAATTACATGGCACATATTGCTAGAAGCCTTTCAAATTGACTTCCAAGCACTAGTATTTTTAACATAACTGGTCACAACTTTTGAAATACGCCGTCACAACTTTTAAAACCGTCATGGCTGGTTCCATAAAAAATACCATGCATCCTTATGCTGGAAAACATAAATTAGCATTATATTACAACCAAATTAACATGATACTTGGGTACTGTTCGTTTCGGAGCCCCAAGGTTACTACCTTTTGGTGTAGAAAGATCAGTTATTACATTACCTTATTTTACACATAATACACTCAATTGCTAAATGTAAACATTTCTTTCTTCCTTTTTCAATGAAATAAGCATCAACGTACTCAAGTGCGGAGTTTCGTCTGAATCAGTATGAACAGCGTGTTCATAATATGTAATATTATACATATATATCGAATGTGGAAAAACATTTACACAAATATCATATACATACCTAAATATAGAGATGTTTTATTAGGCATTATTAGTCTTGACTTCTGCCTTTTAATCTATGCATTTGAATCTTCCTAAAGAATTCTCATTTATTATATTAACTACCAAACAAAAATCTTTGTTGACATTTTGATTCAAAACTTGTATCCACATATTTCGAAACTTAAAATTTACTGACTTTTTCAAAAATCATTTTTAATTTAAATCTTTGAATCTACAGAAACCAAACTGTAGTATAATTTGAAAAGATTATATTACAATATTTGAATTGTAAGATACCAAAGATTTCATCCTACTGGAATGATTTGTACCCGTCTAGTTCAGAACATGCATGTCGTGAGTCTCTTGAAATTTGGATATTAAAAACAATGCATGGAATACTTTGTTTCAAGAATTAAAAGTAAATACAGATCTTCAATGTATGCGAAGATGTTGAACATATTTTTGATATACTGTTTCCAAGCATGAAATTTTATATCCCTGCCATCTAGATGTAGAATAAATGAAAGTTAAATTATCGCTAAATTGAAGACAATTTACGATTACCTGCTTAAGTACTTGCTCTGAAATGGGGCATATTTTAAAATTTGAATAATACCTGAATTTAATAAGCTGTCAAAACAAGCCTCCCTTTTTTTGCCTATATTATTTTACTATTAAAAGTGTTAGATTTTAAATCAATCTACAGAGGAACTCAGTTTTGTTATGTGGAGGAATTGGGTATTAGAATCGGACAGCAAACCTTTGATTTTATTTGACGGCAACAAATCGGACTATGCACAATTCCTAGTTTAGTTTTAAGAATTTTTATTTTTAGCATTTGTTTTTGTCGTCAAATTCAACTGGTCACTTTCTCATTTTTTCTAAATATGTCATCTGTTGTTTTAAATCTGTTATAAATTTTAAACAAGAATATATTGCAATAGTTCATCACTGGCTTTTTAAAAGGGTGCTATTGTAATTACTACATTTATAAATTTAAAAGATTTCTTCAGTCATTGTTTATGAATGAAAATTTATATAAAATGTGATAGATGAAATTTTTTAGTTTTTGCAACTTTTATCCTGATATAAGTCTCATTAAATCTAAAAGATACTGACAACTTAAGTTCTTAGTTTTATCTTTTGGTTAGGGTTTTTAAAGCTTGGATGTTTGTCAAATGTTACATATAGATATGTGACTGCATATTCTAAGATATATTTTTTTTACCTGGTGTAAGTAGGTTTCTTGTCCAAGTAAAACGGACTGCTTCATATGTTATTGGGTATCTCACTTATACATTTGTTGTAGGCGTTTTTCATTAATTTTTCAGCAGGTTTATACTTGTGCATAGAATAGTTATCATCAATGTAGAACTTAAGCTCTTCAGGAATATTGTTCATAAAGATATTAAAGCGTATTGGACTGATTTCTGAACCGTAAACTACAAGTTTTGGTATTCTTTTTGAATGAAGGGACCTTTAATTCCCACCATGCATATCTCGTACAGTAGATAGGATGGAATTAATTTAACGATTCCAGTAGGTATTTTCATTTTGTCAGTGAAATTGATCAAAAGTTTTTGTAAATACCCAGCTCTAGTATCAAAACTGAATCCCTGCCTTATTTTTCCAGTCATTCCTTGTAATTATTTTACTATCGAATTCTTCTCATTGCTCCAGATCATTTAATTTCAGAGATTTTATACATTCAATAAATCTAATAGTGATGATAGGTCTTGTAGTTATCTGGTTGACTTGGAATTTTGCCTAGCTTATGAACTGTAACAATTACTCCGTTTTCCATTTTGCTGTGAAGTATTTTAAGATTTGATATTTTCAGTTAGTCGGGATGTATGCTTGAGAGGCAGAGAGAGTGAAACAGTAGTTTAAACTATTTTTTAATGCCACTGATCTTTGCTTTTCTATTTTTAAGTGTTATGATACAGCTATTGACTTTGAAAGCAAGGCAAGATTTGGTTTCATATCTAACAACCGTCTGTTAAAATTCTTTAGACATTTTTTTGTAATTTGGAAGGATACCCGCAAAAATTATTTCAGAAGTTTCAGGCTGTGGGCAATTTCTACAGCTGTTGATCTCAAATTGAGCTGATGTATTTGATCCAATGATTGATAGCATTTTAAATTCTTTACTTTACTTGAGCCATCATCAGGAGTGAGTTCTTTTATTTCAAAATGTTACAGAAATGATTTTGTACTCTTATAGTACTTTTTTTTATTTGTCCCCGAGATGACAACTGATTTTCTAAATTATGGATATAGTTATTTCTTTTTAATAATCTGATTTGACATCTGTAGAAAAATTATAGCTTTTTTTTTTCTCTGAACTTAAGTGTCGAGTTCTTCCAAATTTAGTTGGAAGAGAAGTTGTTTAGATTGGATAAATATATTCCATTTGGAGATTAGTTCTTCCCCCCCCCCCGAAAAAGAAAAAAGAAGAAAAAACGCAATGACTTGTAGATAAATGAATTCAGGAGAGAAAAATATACTGGCACATTTTGCTATTGTAAAGTAAATTGAGGCATTTACACAAGATCTGAAATACTGTTAACTTTTTGAATAATTTAGCTCATCTAGTTTGCATGTACATTTTAGCCAAATTTAAATTTGTCCGATATGGTAATAAATTCTTTTCTGTCATTTAAACTGAAATGAAGAAATACAATCTGTACTAATCTATAAAAAACTTTTTATATTTTTAATAATGCAAATAACTCATTTTTTTAAAAAATGAGCATGTGCTATTTATTCACAAGTTATTAAAATAACTTCATATAATTAGCTGTTTGGAATAGGAAAAATCATGTCTACATTACACAGCTTAAAATGTGAAATATCTATAAAATATAAATTCAACTTTCTTACAAATCGAGTCATTGTACAGAATAGCTCAATAAAATAATGCAAGAATATAGAAGAGCAAAACATACAATTCTCTCATTATGTACAAAAATAATGATCCTCGGACAGAAAGTGTGAAAGATGTAGAAATAAATGAGTCTTGTTATCTTTTACCTCAATGTTTTATATTTACAAAAATTTATTTGGTGCATCCATCAAACTAAATAGCAAATTCAGAAACAATTTACATCATTGGAATAAACAATTATAGTAATTTATTGGTTGAAATCCATGTAACGGCCTTTTTCTTAGCATTAGGTATAATTCACATTTCTGTACCCTTTTTCCATGATAGAAAAGCTTTGTTGGCTCTTATCAGCACTACAGCAATCATTTCAATAATTTTATATGAAATTTTTAACAACCATGTTACAAAAAACTTGCATACTGTAAGTTTTTAGTTCTCTACAATTTTTTGAACAATTATATACTTACGATTTTTAATACCACGGTTTAATCATGAACTTGTTTAAATTTCCAATCAATTTTGTATTTTGT
>JAPMOR010042162.1:278663-394015 GCA_026543865.1 Argiope aurantia | reverse complement strand
GTTTAATCATGAACTTGTTTAAATTTCCAATCAATTTTGTATTTTGTGATTCTACATGTGAAATTGTGGTATATTTTTTACTTTGTGAACAGGCATCTTTTGTTGCTGGTATTTTTACACTATAGCTAGAACTGTTTTTAGTTTTGTTTTTATGCAATATTTTACAAGTGTAATGTGAAAAGAGTACAACTGTAAATTTTAGTCCGTCCCGAATTAAATATTTTCATGTTATTTGTTTGCTTTCTTTCTTTTTTCTCTATGTGTGTATTTTGTTTTTAAACCAGGAGTAAGTGTTTTTTACATATAACTATATACTAATAAATGATTTAATCATTAAAATATTAAATGATTGTAAAATGCTATTTTATTATGCATTTGCTATTAAAATCGTTGTTTTGATATATGCATATTCATTCAATTCCTGCAATTGATTTTGTTTAGTTTTGTATTTAGTAATTAGCGAACTAAGAAAGTCTTCATAACTTAGTTTTTCGATTTGTTTTATTTAACATGATCTTTTTAGATCTATTTCAATTTCTAGATATTGTTGATCACAACTTGGGTAGGGCAATTTATTTACATCTCTTTATAAATAAATTGATAAATGATATGCTACAATAGATATGAAACCGTTGTATGCAATGCATTTTGAAGGTATTTTCTAGCGTTTTTTCTTTTATAAGTAACTCAGCAACGATGTCAGAATCGGAAACAATTCCTATTATATAGTGTGCAGTCATTCAAGCACGAACGAGATTATCCATATATAAGTTACTGTCTGAACTGTTGTAAACTTAAATGCCATTTGGTGGAGAAAATGTCAGAAATTCTGTGTGTGTATATGCAATATAAATTTCACTTTGAATAAAAGTTATGAATCGTAAGAGAAGAGGTAATAATATCCGATAGGTTTGATCCATCTTTTACTAAAATACAAAATATTGTTTCCCCAATTTCTAAGATATTTCAATAATGTCACCCATTTTCTTAACTAATAAGATTATGGATAGTGAAATAATCAGTTTTAAATAATATCATTTGAAATGTAAACTTGCAAGTGAATGCAAAATTATAAAGGAAAGCTCGAATTATTTTTGCCATTTTTCGAATTTATAAAGTTTATTTCGAATTCATATTTTATCTGCAAGGAGTTTTTAACAAATTTTCCCTTGAAATATTTCACTTACGGAAATGCATTGGTTTACTAATAATATACTGTTATTACAATGAAAGCTGCTAGTACGTTGCATTCACTTAATCGCTCTCGTTATTACGTTTTTCCTTTCTCCTAATTTATTTATATTCATTTTAATGCTCATGCCTATAAATCGTTATAACACCACATTTATGTGATCTTGCAGCGTTTTCTTTTTCATCAGAGAGGCAACGCATTAAAAATTAAAATACAACTGTTGTATTTGTCTTTTCCACCCAACCGAGATTGCCAAAGGACAGGCTCTTGCGTCCACTCGAACTCTTCTCAGTATTATATAGAGAATTAATGCCAATTGATAAATAAGTAGAAAGAGATTATAACAGATATAGAAATAAATTGAAGTCAATGTATCCTTCCTTAGTGACACGACAGCGCCGGGTGAGCTCTGGCCTCCTCAAGAATTTTCTTCCAGGCCTCTTTTCATGGCCATGGTCTTCCAGTTAATCATTCTTAAAGTGGCGAAATCCCCATCAGAGGTTGAGTCGGCCCCTAGTTCTTGTTCCAGTGGGTTTTTTTCCTAGGAATATTTTCTGCGTTGTACGCTCCTTGTTCATTCTAATAATGTGGCCAGCTCATTTAATCCTTTGGATTTTTGTGTATTTCGCGACGTCGGATTCCTTGAGGGCACAGTGAAGTTCTAAATTTGAGCGTCTGTGGTATCTTTGGAGGGATACAAGTCGATGGCGTTTGGCAAAGTCATTTTTATATTTTTGTGTGACTGTCCAGGTTTCTGAAGAGGATGCGAGTATAGATCTGATTAGACATTTATAAATTAATAACTTTGATTTTTCTTTTAGTTAAATTTGATTTTAAACATTTCTTTGTCAATGTATACAGTACCAATATGGACAGGATATTGAGAACTATCTCTTCCTTGTTTTTCATTAAAAAAAATACCCACCGAAAAGCATTGAATGATTTCATTGAACCATGAAGTTGATTTTCAAAAGTGGATAAATTGTCCTTATAGAAAGTGAGATTAAAACAGTATTGTTGCCATAAAAAGAAAATCGATTTCGAGATTTTAATAAATTTATATATTTTAAATGTCCGGATTATAAAACAGAGTAGGCAACTGTCTAAGGGCAATAGCAAAAGGGACTCCCTTTAATATGAGGCAATATGGGGTCCCTGATGTGAAAGAGAGCGCGCCAGAAAAGGAAGATATATTTCAACAGAGAATTTCCTTTCCCTTTAGAAACTAAGTAAGCAAAATAGTAAGAAAGTTTTGGGACGAACACTCAACTTCTGAGATCTGGCCCCAGTGTTTTCTTCGATTTTTACGAACTATCGGTGTTTTGAGGTGTTATGTAAAGGATGCTATCCTTTATTGCTGGCAGTGTTTGGTCCTTGCAAAGTGGCTAAATGGCGGATTCCTCTCCTTATTTTACTGTCGTTAAACTGATGAATAAGCAAATTGGTCTTCTCCTGCTTTTACTCGTACTTTAGAAGCGTATCTTGCAGAAGAAAAATTTTTTTGAAAAGGTGAGCTGAAATTTTTGTTCCTTATATATATTTTGCCTTTATTGTATTCAATTTGGCCACCTTCGGCAATCGGCTGAGTCGCACGTCTTATAATTGTATTAATTTAATTACAATAATCAACTTTAAATACCACAACGTAATGTCACATAAGTTAATTATTAGAAAATACCAAGAAATGAAATAGATGCACACACACACAATTAAAAATATATTGATATTTGAATTACATTTTCTGTGCAGAATAAAACATGCTAAAACTCATGATATTCAATAACGATTATTTCCCTTCTGCTAAGATATATAATTGTAATTTAAATTCTTTTTATAGCTTATTTAGCTAAAACTAATATGTCTAATGCTAATAAAGATGAATATGTGCGTGGATGTAGTCGCTCCGCAGGACATGCTGTTCCCAATATAAGCGTGGGAGCACAGATTCCCAATATAAGCGTGGGAACCTTATATGGGCAACAATATTTTAATATTTGGTCTGATTAATCATTTTAGAAACGAGAACGCTGACACCTCCCTCCCCCCCGTTAAAGACACTGTAGTCCAAAAAAGGATGAAAACCTCTGCGTTGGACCTAAATCTATAAATTGGAAAATGACAATATCCATGACTTAGACCTATTTTTAAAATTTTAATAATTTCAGTTGATTAAAAATTAAATGAAATGTCGACATTTTTCTCTCGAACGGTTGAAATTCTTATAAAACGAATAAGGAGTTTTATACCATCTAAAAATTATATCAATGATATATATATGTACAGTTATTTGCCTATTTTTAAAAACATATTGAATCACATTTTATTACAATATATTTCACTGTACTAAAAGAATTCGAATTGTTTTCACTGCTGCTACAAATATCATTCAAGAATTTTCTTTCATTGTTGATGATGAAGATATAAAGATTTTTATATTTTTCCACGATAAGTAAGTTTTTGTTTTGAGTATGCTTTTAAAAAAGACTCTTCGAAATTTTCTTAAACTTATACTTACAATTAACTTATTTTTAAAGTAATGAAAAAAAAATTTCACTGTATTCATTTTTAAATAGTTTCTTCGAGAAAATTTTTTTGTTAATTGCAATTTAATTATTTTTAAATTTTAAGTAAAATGATAGAAAAGTAGTGATGTTTAGCACAATAAACAAAACGTTGCAAAGCGTTTAAAATAATAAATATTACATTTCTATCAAAATTTGAACTTTAAAAATAATTCACTAAGGAAATCAGTAAGAAAGAAATAACATTGCTAAAATTTTCAATTAAATATTTTGTGTTGTCTTCAGTTTGGATCAGCTAACAGGTTGTTAAAAATCATTAATAACCAAGATAATCTTCTCCGGTGATTATATTATTCTTTATGTAAAGAGAAACGCAAATTAAAAGCATGACTAAAGACTAAATCTCTTAAAATAACTTAGTTGAATATCTAAAAGTAAATTTGCTCGAAGAAACGGAGAAAGGAAAAAAAAAAAAAGTGTAACAATGAAAACTACATTTTATTAAAACAAAAGATTTATATCGCAAGAATTAAAACAGATTTGCGCTCTTGTTTTTAACAGAAGAACAACAACATTCGAGTTACGGATTTGATGGAACGATGAAATGGATTTCATTTTCATTAAGATATTTCAAAGCATTTTTTAAAATTATACATAAAATATTTAAAAAAAATTATCGAAATTAAGAACATAAAAGCATGGTAACTGAACTGGCACTATATTTGTACATACTATAGTGCCAGTTTAGTATTGATGAGAATGTAATGGATCCTCGTTGTAATAACAAGAAGTTGATCGCTTGCACAAACTGCATATTCAAGATTTTAGCATTAGACAGGTATCGTAATAAAGCATTTGAAATTCAATATAAAGTCAAAGTTACGAAAACACATTTTTGGAAAATGTCCGTAATTAAGATAGATCAAAAACTCTTCAACCTAGACGGATTAAATTTAGTATACGGCCTTTATATCGAATTTGTCGATTTCTATCAAATTGTGAACAAATCCATTCAGAGTAAGTCTGTCTGTCCGCCTATTCGAATATAAATGAACACGATAATTATAAAACGAAGAGATCTAGATAGATAAAATTCGGTGTGCGGAAATAACATCTATAGTCTAGAAACGTACCGCATTTTGAGTCAAATCGAATCCTGTCTCTCTGTCGATCTGTATTTTTAGAAACATGTAAACGAGATAACTTAAAAACATAATTATTTAAATACAACAAATGTAGTATGGGATTTTATGACAAGTGTGTAGTTTTGGGTCACATCTTTGTTTCAGTAGAGTGGGAAAAAGCATCTAAAACATAAATTCGATTTTCACATACTATTAACCGCATGCCAGGGATGAGTCGCCAAATAACTCGCCAAGGGTGACACGATAGATTCGGTACGAATGATTAAATTCACATCAAAGGTTAATATTTCGTAACTATTGTACGCCAGTGTTATGCAAGGCTTCTTCGGAATAATACGGAATTTATTGCGAGAAAGTTTTAGGAAGACCATACCCACTGGTTATTTATTTTGATTTATAAGGGCACTGCACTAAACATATTTTAATTAAAATCAACTTTCTTCTAAATTTCAGAATTTTTTTTTGGGGGGGGGAGGTGGATTTAATTCAAGGATTTTAAATTTGTTTGCAGATTGACTTAACAATTTCCCTTCAATCATAAGAAAAAGAATGCTTTTCTTCCTATTATAAAATAAAGAAGGAAAATAAATAAAATTAAAATGACAATGAAAATACTTAAGCATTTCAGGAGCTAGAGTTTGCCACTTTTACAAGAAATCCTGCAAGGAAAAAATGATAGGGCATTGACTCCCACCACCACACACAGGGGGTTGACATTATGTCATAAATATTTTTATTTCTTGTTTTTCCTCATTTATAAACCCGTAGCTTATATGTTCGGTGTTGTAGAGAATTTAACCGCTTACCTGTTTTGTCCGAGTGCCATACGTGCATCGATTTATCGAATTTTGATAGTTGTAAGCAAAAAATAAACCATTCATAACGATTAAAATTCAGTATTAAAATTATTTCAAATACATAGACGCTAAGTATTTAATGGATTTTCATTTGAATTAAAATAAGAAAATATTCCCAAAAAAGAAGATTTCATCTTATCAGATAGTAAAGAAAATAAAATAGTTAAGTGATTCAATACCCACACATGTAATATACTTTACTGAAAATTCTACTTTATAGAATAACAAAATAAGCAAAATTCTTTATCGCCTGAATTGTTTTTAAATTAAATGAAAATGTTAACAGAACCTGAAGATTTTAAAAGTCATCAATAATATATACACCAGGAGTGTAATAAAATTCATATCATATTTAGATTTTTGGTTGATTTCTGAAAAATAAACAACGTCCATTTTAAAGGAGCTGTTCATAAGTTTAGAGAATATTATTCAGAGGATGTGAACTTAGTGATGAGATGGCATATTTTAAATAATTCTTCAAAATTTCTTAAATATCTTGTTACAAACCTGTAATGTTGCTTCCCAGCACGGTTAGTTGAGCAATAAGAATCGAGATACGCCTGATTGGTCCAGAGCCTTATCTGTCCGCCTCCCGAGAACTATAAAAGGCCGGCAGTCTCAAGCTGCAATCAATCGCATTCGTGAAACGAATCATTCATATAAAGAGTTTAAGGCGAATAGTTGGATCAGTCGAGTGAAGAGCAAGCGTTGCGTAGAGCTCAAGCGATTGCTGAATTGAGCCGTTTGTCGAATTCTGTTGTTTATTGTGGAAACAGCATCGAGTCGTGTGTGGAGTAGCCAGTCGTGTAGTAGTGAGCCGACAGTTGGATACTTTTAAAGCGAGGAGGCAGTGGGGAATTGCAGACGCTTGGAGAGATTGTAGAATGAAGCTACGTAGATTCCCCCCTATTGCTGAATTCTCTCTGGCTGCTTTGTGTACTGTGATTGTTTTTACTATCGATTACTACTTGTGGGCTACCGTTTGTTGTAGTGTAATGCTGAGTATGGTCTGTGTTCGTCTCGGCTGTATATTTGTCGTCTTGGTGTTCAATAAACGTCGTCGTTTGTTACTGAAGGACTATTTATTTCATTGATCAACAAATCGGAAAAGAACCCCCCCCCCCAGAATTTCCGTAACAATATGAAGGAAAATAGTGCATGCCATGGATTCTTATAAACAGATGCACGATAAAATGGTACAAGCAACTTTTCCGAATGTAATGACAGCAGATCTCGTATGGTCACAAATGCAAGTGGCGAACGGAATTTTTTGAAATTGAAGATGCTGAAATTTTTTATACAAGTAGATCATCAGCAGATCAAAAACATCTGAATTTTCTGACTATTATGATTAATGAACAAGATATAGGGGGGGGGGAATGACTTCCAAGATATTTTAACAGAATTTTTACTAAGAAAGTTGAGGTAAGTTGCAATATCAACTTGTACGCAGTATAAATTGAAATATAAGTTATAAATTGTTTTATAAAATAATTCCGCTTTTTTTTTAATTTTAGAAAGTTTGTTCCTCTAATTAAAAAATATTTAGAATTTATTTAAAAAGTTTTGGCATCTTTTTACTATTTTGCTTAAAAATTAAATATTTTTATTGTTTCAGCTTGATAAATATCACTTAAAAATATTAAAAAATAATTTAGGACGCCAATGTTAAACAAATTAATTTAGATTTTATTTTTAATTAATTAAATTATTTTTTTAAATAAATTTACTAAAATTAATTTATTATTTAAAATTTAGATTATTGCATATAAATAATTAAATTACAATTATTATCTTATTTTTGTTAAAAAATAATTTTTATATTTAAATGATAAAGTTAAAAAAATGATAATTTTTGAGAACAGAGAGAAGAGTCCCAAAGACTGATTTGCCTATGGGCCCCAATTGTTTGACAACGGATTCTAGAACCTTCCGCGCTTTAGCGCAAGCGTTAGGATGGGTTTAATTCTTAAAAATAAGGGTGGGAGGGAAGATGAAAGGAGGAGATGTTTACATTTAACAATAAAATAAGCTCGGATTACTAGCAGATTGAATTAAAATAATAGGGCCGGGATAGCCTGGTTGGTAGAGCGTTGGATTCGCGTCCCTTAGGTTGCGAGTTCGAACCCCGCGCGTATAAATCTATCGTGTGGACACAAAGTCCTCCATGTCGAGAGTATTACCACTGCGATTAATGGATCGGGGGTGATCGTTCTCCGATTCAGATCTAAATTACGATATGTGGTTGAGTGAATGAAATACGTAAATGAAGTCCGCCCCGTAAAAGGGATTGTGACGTGTATATAGCTAAGTCGTCGTTCTCTTGGACCTAGATGACGCTGCTATAAACACAAGAGACGCTCCCACACCGACTTAAAATCGCTGTCTTCGTAACATGCCATAAGAAACATTAAAATAATACTGTCGGAAACGACACGATATACACATAGGCGTGAAAAAAAATTGAACATAAAAATATCTAATAGGGCGAAAATCAAGGTCAAAGAATGATGAATTCCGAAAATATGATGGTCTCAGAATACTGAAACGAACAGTAAACTAGCATAATCCAGTAGACTTCTCTGAATTCGAAAACTCACACATTTGGTATTATGTTTGTCAGCCTGTGACACGATAAAAACGGCGGCAGAAGTTTATCGAAGGGGCTTACTTTCTTTAATTTAGCCTCAAAATAATTCATAATTAATTTTAAAAATCAAATATTGATTAGTTTCGTAAAATTCTTCACTTTCTTAATATTCTTTTTTATTCAGATGCTGAAATTAACTTTTCTCTTAATGTTATAAATCTGCTACAACATTTGTAAAAAAGTTTTCTGTAGTAACAAAAATCAAGACTTCCATTAGTATGCTGGATATCTATCTGACAAAAACATTGATTTTGTAATTGTACAAAATGAGAATTGTGTAAAGTCTTTCATTTCACTGGGATACATTATTTCATTGTCCCGCCCATATTTCTTTTTTTCTACTATTTTGGACAGCAATAATAAGCATTGGCGGCGGCAGCAATTTCCCGATGGGAGGGGGGCACCACTTCTCAATTTTAACTTCCATATATCATATAATAATCAATTTTATATATTAAAAGTAAATAACTTATTAAAATTAGCTTATATTAATTATATAAGTAATTATTTGAATAATTTATCAAATAATAATTATAAATATGCTTCCAAATAATTATATCGAGACAGAATTTTCTGACGGAAAGACGAATAATAAAGGAAATGTGGAATTCAGAGCATAAATATCAAAACAAATAAAATAAAGCACTTTGATATTGTAAATAAATGTGTACATTATTATTAAAATCTCATAATAAAATAAAACAATTGCTGAAACAAAAGAAAACAACTATTGATTTATTATTAAACTCATACATTATCACTTTCGTTCAATAATTTTAATGTAACTATTCTATTGTTGAGAAATAAAACATGAAGAATTTTGATAATTGTATCCAAATCAAGATTTTTAGATTTTTTTTTTTTTTTTTGTGAATTTCAAATATCTAACATAGTAGTTAGTAAGCAGTTTTTTTTACCAGCTGCAGAGTAATGAAACTCTTTTCGCATGTAGGAACAGTAGAGGCAACTTTTGATGAGGTGCAGTACAAGCAATTCTTGATAAGCAATTGAGTTCAAAAAAGGCTTTGGCGACGAATGAAACAAACTAGCAGGTTTATTGGAGCGCTTTCTATTCATCACCTTTTCCATATTTTTCAGTTCTGTTGACAAGTCATCAGTGTTTGCTTCATACAGCTTAGCGAAAGGAAGGATACCCTTCTTCTCTATAAAATTCGAAGATCCGCGAACCAGAGCTCTGACGCCTAATATAATGGACTTGTTGCCGTTGCTGAATCTCTGGTCTATTTCAGCCAAAATCTTGTTTATGATAGCGAGAATTGTCCTGTAAAAAAAAACACTGATATTTAACAGAGATAAATTTACAAACCAATTTTTGAGCATGTTTGCAATTAATTTTTACTTTTTCGTATATGTAGTATATAGAGAATGTATAGTAATCGTCAAAAAACTTGAACAAGAGATTTTGACGAATCCCCACGTTTTAGACTTCCACGAATTCGAAAAACCCATTTTTGGAAAATATCCGTCTGTCTGTGACAAAACACTTTGAGCTAGCCGGTTGAAATTTTGTGAACGATCTTTACACCAAATTTGCAGACTTTTATCACATTTTGAGTAAAATATGTTCAGAGGAAGTTCGTCTGTCCGAATATAAGTTAACACAATGAATACAAAATGAAGAGAGTTAGATAGATAAAATTCGGTATACAGATTTAATATCTATAGTCTAGACACTTATCAAACTTTAATCCAAATCCCACAAGAGATTGACAGTCTATCGGTCTATAATTTTTGAAAAATACAAATACGATAACACAAAAATTCAATATCTTAAATATATCAAATTTGATGTGGAATCGTGTGATAAAAAGTGTAGTTTTTGTGTCAGCTTTGTTTCAATCAGTTGTGAAAATCGTGTCTAAAACACAAATTCGATTTTCGAATACTATTAAACGTAAGATGGGGACTAATCACTAAATAATTAAGCAAAGATGACACAACAGATTCAGTAAAAATGCTAAATTCACGCCAAAAGTTAATATTTCGTAACTATAGCTCTCCAAAGTCATTCAGTTTATTAGAAGATATACGAGAAATTTTTGGAAAGACCACTCCTATTTATTTTCCAATTAAATTTCATCGCTTTTTTATTTTTTACAATCAATATTAACTTAAAAGCAAAATTAAATTTACCTGCAATGTACTTCATAATTTTTGACTTCTTTCCTGGCAGAAGATTCAACTAGTCTTTTTAATAGTTTTTTTTTTAAATCTTTTTCAAGCTTCATTTCTTAGAAAACCAATTTTGCTTGTCCCACATCTTTTTTTAATGATGATTTTTGCCACATTTTTATTAAATCATCTTTTAAAGTGTCCAAAATGATTCAAGTTTCATAATAATCTTGCTTAGGATTTTGAAGAGGTCAGAGGTCGTTATATATAACTGAAATACTGTCCTTAAAACGAAGATCAACCTAATGAAAGATGTTTTAAATTGAGAAATTAATCCACTATTCTGTCCGAGTTGTTAGAGCAATTATTGCACATTTTGTAAAGAAATACATAAATGCACTTTAATCTTCTTCAAACTATATCCAGCAAAGAGGCTTGACCTACTCATTTTGCCTCAGGAGTGGATTTTAGTTCCATTATTTCCATTTCATTAAGATTTTGAATCTCTATTCACTTTGGATGAATGGTGCAACAACTCATAAATGAATACAATTTTTGTAAAATTGATATGTAGTCTGAAACATATTGGATCGATTTTATACATCTACTGTTACTAAATTTAATTTGTGATTAAAACAATTAATGTAATTTGCTAAAGGAGCGAAATATTTTTTTTTTTATTAATGCATTCGCTCCAGTATGTTTACTAGGAACCACTGAAGCACCGTCATATGCTTGATCAGTACACTTTTCCAAGTTGATGTTGTTCCTTTTAAAGACTTGAATAATTTTATCGCTTGAGGTGTCAGTATTTAAGGAACTTAATTCCTCTACAGAAAGAAATTCTTCATAGATGCTATCGTTATATAAATAACGCACTGCAAGGAATAACTGCTCTCCCTTCCACAAATCTTTAGATTCATCTACAATAATTGAAAAATATTCTGCTATTTGAATTTCCTTTCGCACCTCCTCTACTATAATGTCCAACAGCGCCTTTTGTATAGAATGGTGAGTATATTTGGAATTAGATGATCCATTCCTGATTTTCCATGCAATGATGCCGTCATGTTTTGCAACTAAAGCCAGCATACTTAAAAAATGTCCACAATGTGGCCCATCATCAATGACATACTTTTTTTTATAGTTACGTCTGACTGGCGAAATTCATTAGATTCTCTGTCAAATTTTTGCTGCTCAATTAAGAGAAGAATTTCGTACAAAGTGCGCATATAAAGTCTGTTTCTTTTATTACTGTTGCTTTCTCCTAACTTAATTGCATCAGCACATTTCCTTTATTTTGAGATTCCTTTTAAAAGTTTCAGTTAACAACAGGTTTGCTATGGGCGGAACTTAACTGGTGCCTCAGCAAACAGATTTCTTTACTATTTTCCGTAACATTTCATCCAAACTTAAGACTCGAAATGCTTCATTGCATGAATCATCATTATGAAGAAAATGCATGTAATAGTAGAAAAATATTGTATCCTTGCAGACAGAATATTCGAGTCATTCATACTTATAAATTTTTTTTTGTAAATGACAGGTAGAATTTGCCATCCTTGGGTATTGAATACGATTCGATATGAAATCTAGTCTTGTCGGCATGCAATTTGCAAATATCACTCGCCATTGGTGGTACATGATTATTTTCTAGAATTTAAATTTTCTATTTGACTCCAATAATCTTTGCTTCTTCACATTTAGAATCATTTGCTTGGCTATTTTCTTCATCCTTACTAGCCATGAAATCATGAGATGCATTTGAATTTCCATCAAAATCTAAAGGGAAAAAAAACTTTTTAATAAAATTTTTTTTTAAAGTAACTCTTGTTACATTATCGTTGAAATAATTACAACTTTTGCTGTAAAAAAAGTTGAGAAAACCCTCCCAGTTAGAAGCTGCGATTTCTAATTATTTGAATCTGTCAGAATTCAATGCATTAATTCTATTATGGTTCAACTTTAGAAAGTTCTTGATGCATTTTCTTTTTCTTTTAGAAATTGTTTGGAATTTGTATTTGACTTTTGAATAAAGAAATCTCGAAAGTTTTTAACAACATTTTCCAAATGAAATTTATTTTTAAATAAGGAGATTTTCTGAAAAAAAAAAGAATTCATTTTATTCAAAAGCAATCAGATATTGAATTTGCACTGCATTATTTTCATTTTAAGAGCGCATTATTGTCAAATACTTTTTCCCATTCATAGCTATTACAAACTAATGTTCTCAAAAAATAATTATAATAAAATTTCTTGTTTGTGTGCATTATTTTTTCGCAGTGTGTTATATATCAATATTCTTTGAACAACTTTAATCATCATTATATTAAGACATTCCAGGGTGTGTCGTAAGAAACTGCTTCAAAAATTAAGTATTTTTAAGCACCTTAGACAAAAAATTAAGCACCTTTGTACATGTACACATATGTAAACTTGCATATTTTCTAAGCATATGATATTTTCTGTTTTATAGTAATACATAGTCTTTATTGAAGTTTAAAAAAATTTTAAATGTGCATTTTTAAAATTTTAATGCTTCCGTATTTGCAGTTTGTATTTAGTTTTTATAAATGTAACAAAAAATAAGGTTCGACATAGCTGATATGTATAGTGTAAATTTCCTCTTGTACTAACTTTCTATGTTTAGAAATTTTAGTTTCAGTTTTATAAAGATAAGAGCAACGCATTTCGGAATGGCTACCATCATGACTGGCAAAACTGTCATAAAATGGACGACAGTACAATGCCATGTTCTAAACGAATTTCTTAATAGAAAAGAATAGCAGCATTCAGAAATGGTCAGAGTATAAAAATAATTGTCTCAGCGCTTCTTATTTCTGAAGTTTAATAAAGAACTTTTTTTTTTTAAGTTTTGGCATTCCAAAAATTTAATAAAAACTTGCCTTTTAACTGATATATATATATAATTCTTACTTTAGCTTTAAAAAATTGCAGAAAAATGTGATTATATATTTTACGAAGAAATGAAGATGCTTTAAATTTTAGTTTCCATAAATAAGGAAATAAATTCGGAAAGTTAAAAAAGATTCAGTTCTGTAGTTAGAAGCAAAATGAAAATAAAGATTAGTTGAAGCATTTTTTAAAGCCTTTTTTGAAGCCAGCAAAAGGCAATATATTGCATTGCTTCAAAATTGAACGAAACTCATCAAGTGAAGAATTTTATTCAATGAACTGCTATAAATGTTTTAAGTATACAAGCAGAAAAAGTTTTTTTTTTTAATCATGATTTTAACTGCGGTAAAATACTGCAAAGTGACGATTCAAAAAAGCAATGACATTGCTGTGAACTTCTTCATAGTAAAAATCATTATTATAAAATGTATCCAAAACTAATTTTTCAACAATTACTAAAAAGTTAAAAAAAAAATGCATTCATTCAAACAAAATTTTTATCATTGAGAAGCTATTTTTTAAGATTTTAAAACGGCGTTAGAATAATTTTTGTGCGATGATATGCTTTGATGTTATGGTGAAAACACATTAAAATACCGTTTTTATTTTTTTGAAATTAAAATTTTATAAAATGCGCGTTTAGTCGGTCTCTAATATCCCAAAAATAACTTCCCAAATTTCATGTTCCTAACTTAAATGTGCATTGCTCTGTCAATCTGGACAAATCTTTATATGTAAAAAGAGATTTCTTTAAGAACAAAATTTCTATACGAGTTATAAAAAAAAAAGCAGTAATCGTTATAGAATGATAGAATACAGACATTGAAAATAAAAGTTTTGAATATAAAATTGAATAAAATTATTCAATGCATTGCTTGAAAATTTCAATTAAGTTTAAATTAAAGCAAAGAAAGCATTTCCCCCCCCCCCTTTTAACAGAAGTAAAATAACGCGACTCAATGAATCAAAGAAGCAATGATATTGTTTTGAGTTTCATTATAATAAAAATCATTGTTATAAATTTTTTCTGAACTTATTTTTCAGAAATTACTAAAACTGAAGGGGGAAAAAATGCATTCATTCAAACAAAATTGATATAATTGAAAAGCTATTTTTTTAAAACTTTTATAATGATGTAAAAATAATTTTTGTGCGATGATGTTTTGATGTTACGGCGAAAAAGCGATAAAATTCTATCTTTAATTTTTTAATTAAACTTCTAAAATTTTGAAGCATCCGTTCTTAGTGAGTCTAATACTCAAGAAGTAACTTTTCGGTTTGCGTGTTCTTCATTTCAATGGTTTGTTTTTATGTAATCTTTATATGTAAAGGAAGATTTCATTGGGGAGGGACTCTATAAAAGCTGAAAGAAAAAGGAAAAGAAAAGAAAAAGGATTTTTTTTTATATATAAAATTATAGTGTCCAAACCCTAAAAAATATTTTTTTTATTATTATTATTATTTCGTAAAACATTTTTAAATACTAGCAGTTTTTTTCCCTTGGTAAAAACTAAAATTTGGCGAGAATGGTCCAACAAATAATAATTTTCAAATGGATGGTCGTTTAAAAAGCACACCGTGAATGAATACGCAATCATTGAAAACTTATAGCTTCAAGTTAAAATCTCACCATACTAGATCGCGCGATTCATTAACATAATTACACACAGCAATTAATTACATTTCAGTATAGTACATTCAAGTATATCTAATAAGTCGTTCAAGGGATTGCTCCAAAACAACATATTAAAGAGAATAAGGATCGAATGTGTCATGTACTAAAGTGGCTTCAATTCAAGTGTTTTTACGACAGCTTCTATTATGTTTCATATATCTCTTTGGAGCATCAAATTCATCGTGCTGTATTTTTGTTTTCCGTTGATTGGACCAATCTGTATATTCTTTTTTAACAACACATAAAAAGTACCTAAGCATAACTAATAATAAATTCAAAATCTCAAACATTAAAAATTTATTTAGTGTTTGAGAAATTTTTAAAAAATTTTTTTCGAACGTTTTTAGAGCCTTAACAAGTATGGTGCAATACATATTTCGTACTGTCCTTTCCAGACAACTATTCCAATATTTCAATAAACGGCAATGCACATTGTTGAAAAAAGAGGAAGCGGAAAAAAAGACTCATGAGCGTTATCTTAATATGCGTTGACACCCCTGTATCTATCTGACCCAGAATTACTTGTCCCTTTTCCCGCTTTTCTTTCTTGATATAACCTGCATTTTATCCAAAGTGCCTTAAATATTCAGAAGTATTTGTGATTATATAGTTTTTATTACAGTGTAATTGGCAGAAGAAAAAAAACATTACATTATGTATCAAAAATGTCACAAAATTGAATGAATCAAATCTGAAAAAATTGAGGTACTAATTCATTGAACAATATAAGTGCTTATTTGGATAACTATTTTAGTATATTTACCTGAATCTTATGCATTTGTTTAAAAATTTAGTTCAAACGTCATTGATTTCTTAGCCTAAAAAAAAGAAAAAAAAAAGAAAGGAAAACGTTTGCTAATACGATTTTCATCCCATCAGCTATTCTGCTAATGTGCTGCAAACCGTAGGCTGAATGTCCGCTAATTAAATTAAATCTCTGATTACCTCTCATTTTAACATCGTCGACATCGGTTACATCCTTCTCTTAGTGGGCTAACAAAGGATAGTTGAAGAAGTTCGACACTTTTCACTTCGTCGGCTATTATGCCAAATGTATTACAAATTATAGATTGAATGGTCAACAGTTGAATCATGTCTGACAATATGCTGACCTAACGTTACATTGATTTCTTAGTCAACCACGGAGAATAGTAGGAAAATGCGATACTTCATTACTTGTTGCTTTGTCGGCTATATGCCGAACTTTCTTATTCAGCCAACTTAAATCATTCTTCGGATATTACGATTGTTTATAATACATTTACTGTAATATGGGTTTTAAATTATTGCATTCGTTAATACCCAACTCGCCGCACCTATGTTTCAAAGCAATGAAGATTTTTGCCGATGGGGAAGGGGCAAGCCGCCACCAACGGGGGAGCATTTGCCACCCCCTGCCACCCCACTGTCGCTGCCTCTGACAAGAAGCCTGTAAAATCTCAGAGATACTTTTAAGAGATTTTACAGGCTTCAATACATACAATAAAAGAGATACTTTTGAATATTAAATTAATTAATCAAAATATGATAAAGAAAAGTATTTAAATATTTCAACCCTTAAATGCATGATTCTTTGTTTTGAATTTAAAAAAATCGTTTATTATAAGAAAGTAGTCATAGGTTATGTAAAAAATAAATATAAAATCCAGGTAATAATATGGTATATTTATTTTGAAAAAAGTTGTATGTAGACTTTTAACAACATACAGTATTTCCCAAAAATCTAGCTTGTATCTAATATAATTTTCAAATACAACATAAAACATTGATAGCTTACCTGATAACAGATGCAAAGTACTTTTTTAAGTATTAGATAGATCACTCCTTTATGGGTTATCAACGTGCGTTAGCAAACAAAAGCACTCAGGTTTTTAAATAAAATTAAGTGGAACTGCATGTCGACAATTGGCAACAATATATATTTAAGGGTTAAATTCAATGTATTAAACAATTGTTTGATGCTTCAATGGTTTATTTTTTGCTTTTACAATGCAGTGCATATGCAATAGAAGTTTATAACTAATTAAAACTTGGAGGAACCATCATTAAAATCTTCCTAATTCTTAACAGTATTTGTCATCAAAATTTGGTGAAAACTTAATCAACAGTTAGATTTATATAGCACACAAAAATTTAGGTGTTTCAGCTTTATTTACATAAATAATCAGTTTATATTTGTCAGGCACTGGGAGCAAATATCAGGATGAGTATCAAATGTAACAACTCGGTTAAATTAAAAGCGATTGGTTCACCGGTTTAATAATAAAATTAAAGGCCTATTTCACTGTGATTTAAAAAGTGTTAGGCAGCTCTCTTCAATTCTTCTGATTTGAGATAACATTTTTAATGCTGGTCCAAGCTTCATACATAAATCTGTCCTTAGATGATATTCGTTCAAAAGTAGCAACACCTGACCATCAATTTCCTGAGATTTGAAATTGTCAGCATATTCAGAGCAATCGGGAAAGTTTTGAACAAATTCAAATACTTCCTGAACCTGAAAATAAAATCATGCTATTATGAGTTGTATGGAAAAAAAAAAAAAAAAAAACCTCCATTAATTCGTTTTTTACTTTCTCGAATACGGAATATAGAGAAAGTATAACAATCATCAAAAAATTCGAACCGAGATTTTTTCGAATCTCCACGTTTTTTACACCTTCCTGAGTTCGAAAAGCTCACTTTCAGAAAAAGTCAATCTGTCTGTCACAAAGTTAACTTAAAAACACCTTGAGCTAGACACTTGGAAATTGGTATACGGTGTTTAGAATAAATTTGCAGATTTCTATTAAATTTTGAATAAAATCTGTTCGGCGGAAGTTCATCTACCCGGCTGTTTGAATACAAATTAACATAATTATAAAAGGAAGAGAGCTAGATACATGAAATTCGGTACATAGATTTAATATCTATAGTGTAGACACCTGTCAAATTTTTAGCCATATCCAATGACTAGTTGACTGTGCCAGTCTGCAATTTCAAAAACATGTAAATGGAAGAAAAAAATTCAATGTTTTTATACTATTAACGCATGTCAGAAATTAATCGCCAAATAACTCGCCAAGGATGACGTGATAGATTCAATAAAAATACTAAATTCTGGACAAAAGTTTGTATTTCGTATTATACGCCAATGATATACAAGGCGTTCTCTGGCATGACGAGTTCATTAGAGTATGCGAGAAAGTTTTGGGAAGATAACTTCCTCTGGTTACTTTGCGCTTTGAGGATTATTGGCATATATAGCATAATTTTAGATTCACGAAAAAACAATAAAAAAAACAATGAATGAAATGAAAAAATAATAACACATTATCTATAACATTAAAGAGCAAATATATGCTCTTTATATATATATATATATATATATAAATATATGAGAGGGGGAGAGAGAGAGAGAGAGTAATTGAGGAGTAATAATTTTAAGGAGATATTCTAGTTTTTAGACATTATCAAGATATTTTGCCCGAGGTCTGATAAGTAAGTTGTAGCGTAAAAATAGGTAGGCAGAAAGTGGGAAAAGAAGACTGAGAAAATATTTTGAACGTGTATAGTTTTAGAAAAGAATATTGCAGCGCAGCTTTTTGAGAATCAACGTATTCCGTACGAAAAATACGAACCCACGCAACTCAGAAATTAAAGATGCAGGAAATATTTTTTAGAGGATAGATTTATTACAAATTGTAATACACACACATATATATTCGCTGTAAATTGATCTGGTTACTTTATCTTAGATATATATGGATTTGATTAAAAAGAATTTTTTAAAAAATACAATACTTTGTGGACCTTCATTTTTTTCTCTAAACTCTTTCACTAAATAAAATAAAAGAATGAAGCGACAGTGATTTCTTTTGATCTCTTAATATAGATGGAACAACAGTGTTCAGACATTCAGGCATTATATTAATTGACAACAAATTTTTTTAAAGAATATGCTTGGTAAGAATATTATTTTATTTTTCTTAAAAAGGAAGCTTATTCGATTTAACTAGCAGGAATGGTCTCCCCGCAACTTTCCAATATAATCTTTAATAAAGATATATTGGAAAAGGTATATCTCCCCCATAAAATTATGGAAATTGGTCAGTATCATCAACGTCAGATTTTTTTTCTTCTGACATCTGCATACGAGTTTTGTGCTTCATAATGCGTTTTGTGCTTCATTTTGCGTTTCATGTGCTTCAAAAAACCAAATATGCATTGTAAATGTATTTTTTCAACCGAACTGAAATTAATATTTAACACAGAATGTATCACGATCACATATCAAATTTCATTTATATACGTCGTTGTGTTTTTAAATTATCACGTTTACATGTATGCAAAAGTACAGACTAACAAATGGTCAACCCTTTGACAGATTTAATTCAAAATTCGATAAGTATATAGATGTTAAATGTATAACAATAGACACTAAATAGCAATACTGGTATTATTCGTTATACTCTCGTTAAACAGAGTATAACGAATAACAGAGTATAGAACCCACGCAGTAAACTCTCTGTTGTACTCGAACAAGTGAGCACTTGTACACCAACAGATTTCATGACAACGGATTTCATTCAAAATGTGATAGAAATCTACAAATTTGTTGTAAAGACCACGCAACCAAATTTCAATCTGTCTAGCTCAAGACGTTTTGGAGCTTTTGCTTTCACAGACTTATAGACAGACATAATTCCCAAACTGTACTTTATGGATTCAGGGATGTCTGAAATGATGAGATTTGTCAAAATCTAAAGTTGAATTTTTTGACGATTACAATACTTTCTATTTGTATACTTCGTTGTTGTTGTTGTTTCTGATGGCACTTGTCATAGACAAGCCCACTGACTTTAGAAGACAGTGATTTTAAGCCAAGGGTGCGTCTCTTGTTTTTTCAGTAGCCCCATCTAGGGCCAAGAGTACGACTGAGCTACTCACGCGTTACAACGCTTTTTAAGGGGCGGACTTCATTCATGCATTTCATTCACAGATCGTAATTTAGACCTGAATCAGAGAACGATCACCTCTAATCCAGTACCCCCAGTAGTATTACTCCCGACATGGAGAACTTTGTGACCACGGCAGATTTATACGTGCGCCAGCCACCACTACACACACACAGAGTCTTCGGCTGGCGGGTTCGAACTCACAACCCAAGGGATGCGAATCCAACGCCCTACCAACCAGGCTATATGCTTTCTATTTGTGTACTTCGTTATGCTAGTAAAAATGGGCTTGAGTTCATAAATCACTGAACTTTATTATGAATTAGAATAAATTTTATTATAGACAGAGGACTATCATGTTAAAATTTTATATATTTTTTCTAAACTTCGAACTGAAATACGCATTGTCAGCTAGCTTTCTATTGTCCGAAAGGCATATTCTATAATTTAGTATATTTTTGATAAAGAAATATTAATTCCAAATAACAAGTAAAATTAAATTAAATTAAATTTTAATGGGATGTACAAACGTGCATATTGGATAGCATTAAATTTATGCTTTTGGTATTGTAATAAGAGGAAAAAAAAAAGCAAACTGAAAGTAAAATTTTACAAACATAGAAACACACAATGAAAAGCATCAAAATGTCCTTTTTATGCTTTTAATTGGGAAAACTTGTCTATAATTCTTTGAAAATATTCTTTTTAATAAATAAGCGAGAAAGTTGACTCATACTATTAAAAAAATAGTTCTTAAATATTTTCGAACAGAAAAAAAAAAAAAACTGTCTTTCAAACTCTAAATACACATTTGGTGTGGCTCTCCGTTAGATTTCAATTTGGAGAAAACTTAACAAAAAGCAATGAAAGAATTTTTACTTAAATATTTTATCATCATTTATGACTTACTGAATGTTCCTATTAATTTAGAAAAAGAATGTAGTAATGTTTTTTTCATTAATTTAATTGATCTGACAGTATTGAAAATGGAAGTGCTCGTCTTGAGTGACATTGACATTTTTGAGGGGAAACAATAAGATATCCTCATTAATGGCAACTTTGATTCAAGCAGAAAAGAAAAATCGTGCTACAGCATCAGAATTCGATCATGGGTGTAAATGATTGCTTTTGAAACCTAATCCTTTTCATTGAATAAGCAAAAGACTGATATATATTCTGTGTTTGATTTTAGCGTAAAAGATACTAACCGCTTTCGGCGACCAGGTGTTATGCCTTCAATTAAAAGTAATAATTTAGCCATTTCAACTACCTTTGATCAACTGCATTCTACCAAGACAAATGAAATAATATTTTAATAATTAATTCTTGCCCGATAAACTTAGTGTGTACTGATTGATTAGGTATGCATACAAAGAGGCGAAATTAATTGGCGAATAAAACTGACATAATCTGTCTAGATGTTAAAGGCGAGGGCTGTATTATAGTTTTGTTTTGTGTCGCTCTCAAAATGGGGTGGTAAGGCGGATAGGCGATATACTTTTCTTTGATATAACCGATTTCTCGGTTCTGTGATTTGTTAAATCAAATTTTATAAACCAGCTGGAGTGGCGTCACCAATACTTTCTAGCATACTCTGTGACAAACTAGTCATGAAAGAAAATGCCTTATTTGGCATTGGCGTACAATAGTTACGAAATATTTAGCAGTTTTACTGAATCTATCGTGTCATCCTTGGCGAGTTATTTGGAGATTAATCCCCGACACGCGTAAGTATAAAAAATCGAATTTGTATTTTTGACACTTTTTTTTTCAATCGATTGAAACAAAAATTTGACACAAAACTACACTTGTTATCACAAAATCCTATACCAAATTTGATATATTTAAGCTATTATATTTTTGAATTATCGCGTTTACATGTTTCTAAAAGTAGAGACCGACAGACGATTAACCCCTCATTGGATTTCGCTTAAAATTTTATAGGTGTTTACATTACAAGATGTTAAATGCGTGTGCCAAATTTTATACATCTATCTCTTTTCGTTTTGAAATCATCACATTAACTTTTATTCAGATAGTCAGACAGACAGATTTTCTCTAAGTGGATTTCTTTCAAAATGTGATAGAATTCTACACAGTATACCAAAGAGTTTTTGAGTTATTTTTGTCACAGACAGATGGACATTTTGAAAAAATATGTTTTTCGAACTCAAGGAGGTCAAAAACGTGGAGATCCTTCAAAATCTCGAGTTGAAATTTTTTGAGGACTATACTGCGTTTAAAAGAAAGTAAAAAACTGTTCTATTAAAATTCTTCAATCAATCATTACATTATTGTAACTGGGAACCTGTAGAAATCTATTAATTTGTCGGAGTTGAAAGTTCTAAAATGTAATTAAATAATTTTGTAACTTGATCCTCATAGTTTCATCAGCAGAATATTTTTATAAATCTATCGAAATTTGAAGCTTAAGCTTTGCCTCGTTTGATTTATTTTCTCAATCTTCTACCGATATCTTTATTCATAAAATTATGTAATAGGAAAATGCAGCAGTGTTTAAAAATGGGTACATTTTAAAGATTTTTTCCCATTGATTGATTCCGAAGTTAAATCTTAATTTAAGTATAACAAAATTTTATTAAAAGTTTGTTTTATACCAAAACCTACTCAAAGTGAAAAAATAAGCGAATTTTCATATTTTGATCACCGATTATAGAAAAACAATTAATTCGTAATGAACTATATTGTTGTAAAATATGCTTAAAATATTTAAAAAAATTAATTAAAAACACGAAAAGCTAACCGGCAGCAGAAATGGTAACGTTGAATTTTTTATTTTATTTTTTTATTTTAAGAATATATAAAAACAATTTTTGCACTATCATGTTTCTGAAAGATACGGTGAAAGAAAATAGGATTAAAAATTCGTTTACTTTTTAATTTATCAAAATTTCCAAAAAGTTGCAAAAGAAATCCCATCCTTCAATCTATGTATGTGCCAGGTTTGATAGCTCTAGACCAAACATTTTTCAATAGAACGAAAACACAAAAAAGCCTTCAACTTTATTATTTGTAGAGATAGAGTTTATAACCATACATAATTCACTTGGTTATTTAAATTTTTAAAATATATATATATATAATTATTCAAATACGATTCCTTTTAAGAAAAATCGCATCATGAATGAATAAAAAAAATCTGATTAGGATTTACGTAATGATTATTATCTCTGACAGCAAAATCAAGTTACATCAGAAAGAAATTCATGATAATTTGTACAGAAACTGAAAGCCTATTCTTTATACTTTGATTTTAACTATTCTATTTGGTTATTAATTTTAAAAGCAAGCTCATACAACTGTGTTTTTTAACCAAATGTTTCTAGCATTAAAAAAAGAAACAAGTTTTGTAAACTTTTAATGAGCTAAAGCTAAGTCTCCATGGAAACAACTCCCCTCAAAAGTATTGTTCTGCTGTCTCGTCGTGAAGGAGAGATATTCCTGCACGAAATAGCCAACGTACGATCAGAAGTATATAGTCTGGCTATGGTCACTTAAGGCTGAAGGCCATTTTACTTTGACCAGCAAAATCGAACCGGACTGAGGGAGATGTCAGCTTTCTCCCTCTGGTGCTCCAGGCCTTCGGACAAATTCAAACTGCTACTTTCCCACAACTCTGAACCATTTTTTTCCCAAATTCAGACACTCAATGTATGATCCATCGCGCAAGTAAAACAGGGGCTTGCTTCAGGTCTAGGAAAAGACAAGTGGATTAAAGCCTCGACTCTCCAACTTATAAACTTTTCAATTATGGACTTCCAAAGGTCTTTGACATTTCTCATATCAGTCCTGAGTAATACCCACAGTGCAATCGAAGTATTCTCAGTAACATTAGCATTCCTTTTGACAATATTGATCAGTATTCAGATTTGCAAAAAGTCTTTGGCCATACAATTTTTTGGAATGTTAAAAAAGGCAAACTGAACTTCAGAATTCTCAATAAAACGATATGGCCCGCAGTTCCCTTGACGATAGCTATAACTCAGAAATAGAATAATATTCTTTTATAAACGAAATTCTTCACTCCGAATATTTCAGCCCCAGAGGTAGCTTTAAACTTATTAAGCCTTATTTCCGACAAAATGGCCTTACTCTAAAAATCCCTGTAATAAAAAGAAGAGAAAGCAATTACTACTTCAAACAAGTCGACAGTGAAAACTGAGCAGAACAAACTGAATCAGGAAATCAAGCAGTTTTATACCTCACCAAAAGGAACCTTGGGAAAACTTATGCAGTAGCATAGATGCTAGAACTCTAAATTATGGTGCCTTACTTAGTCCTTCAATAAAGACTAACCTCTATCTGATTATTATAATACTATCCTTATGTCTAAAATTCAGGTTCCTCCTGATAGAACACCACTGCAAACATCTTGGAAGAGCTCTTCAAAAACATGAGTGTGTTGACTTTTGATAAAGATAAGATAGCCATAAAAAATCCGATAGATTGGTTCATAATTGCTACATCTTCAATTACAAGCAATGCCATTTTTTGCAAATTTTTATTGCAGGAAATGAGTTGTTTTTGAGCTTTAGATATTGGAAGGTCTCCAGGCTCTAATGATATTCATGGATACATGATCAGTAATCTCAGTCCTCTAGGAAAACAATTTCTGGAGCTCTTTAACGGCTCGAAGAATTTGAGCCCTCTACTTTAGGAATGGGAAACAGCCTATATCATCCTTATACAGAAGACTGGGAAAGATGCAAGTTCTACAGAAGGCAAAGTTGCACTGACTTCCTTTATTTGTAAGCTCATGGATAGATTTATTCTGGCTAAGATAAAATTCTACTTGTCCGCAAATAACTTATTCCCTAAGAAGCAATGTAGTTTCAAAAAAAGTTTTTAGTACTATCGACTTTTTTTTTTGTCAGTATGTCAGAGATTTATAGAATCTGAAGCCAAGCGATCACTCTGTTATTGTACACTTGGACAAATTTAGGAGGCTTGATAGAATTTAGAGAGAAAAGTTAAAACCTTTTGACATACTTGGAATTAAGAAAAGAGCCCTACCTTGGATGGTGGATTTTTATTATCCATAAGAGTTAAATATAAAGACTCATTGTCTGATCCCTTTAGTTTTAGGTTGGTTTTAAGCCCCAATCTGTTTTCATTATACGTTACTGATATTGAAAAGGTAAGCATCAAATACTATAAAGAGGGACTTTTTGCCGATGACATCAATTAATGGCATTCTAGCTGCGACATTGTCTACTCTCAATTCCCCTCTAATTGATTTCTATATATTTATTGAGAGGCAGAAACTGACAATTTACTGCAATAACAAATACTTCATAAAAATAAGATAATACTTCAAAGTCAGTAAAATTTTTTTTACAACCAATAGTCATCTTTATAACTACTAGTCAACAATATACATGAGCAGCAACCAAATAAAATATACTAAATAAGGATTTTATGAAATTTCAAAAAAATTGTATTTATATTTTTTATACCAAAATACTCACCGTCCATTTACTAGGCAACTTTTGAGATAAATCGGTTTTTGCCACTCTCACTTCATTATTGGATTCGTGTTCTTTTATCGGAAATTGATAAAGGCTATCCGATGGAGGCACAGAATTATCTTCCTTTGTATTGCGACACACCGTTGTTTCATTTTCAGGTATTGAAGTTGTTTCCAAGGATATACTGGCCTTTGTGTTCTCATCTTCAACAGGTGACTGAATGAACAATATTTTAAAAAAATATTATCACTTATAAGAATTGCAATAATAATTTAAAATTTAAAGCTTATGAATCTTCTGTTTTTAAAGAAATCCTACACATGGGATGAATATTTTAATCATGATTTAAATACTAATTTTTAAACTGTTGGAAATATTATTTTAGTTGGAAAAAGTTTCTAACAATATAAAAAAAATTATATTTTATGTTTAGTAAATAAATGTATTTCTTAAAATAAAAATCAATGAACAAGTTTTTTATACAGTGCCCCGATTCTATTGGCAATATCCATACATATAAAACGCTTACGCAGACGCAAAAATCGGGCCGAATTTGATAATCGCCGTTTGGCAACACTTCGACCTCGCCCGGGAACATCAACTCACGGTTTGATAAGATTTCAAGCGATCGTTATTCTTGCGTCGGTTTAAAAAAATTTTTAACAAAAAATTAACTGTCAAAATTTTTTACGATAGAATTCAGTCGTGCCGTATCGATTTTAAAACGATAATCGACGAAAAATAGAAGACAGAAATAGTAGGTTTTTTAATTTGTTTCTTGGGTGGATGTATATAGTTATTTAAATGAAAGGTTATTTGCGTTTATGAAGAGCTTTGACGCAGGTGATTTTTGCTTTACATTTTTTATTTCTTTCCTTATTTTATCATATTTTGGAATTAATTGAATCTGAATATATCTGTTCCTAGACCAGGGGTGGACAAACTTTTTCGGTCGCTAGCCAAAAATCGAAAAAAATTGGCGGGCTAAGATAAATTTTTTAAAATGAGAAAAACAATTGCGATTTCATTTTTAAAAGTTCCTTATATTGAGGTTCGAAGTGAGATATACTGATTCTAAGGAACGAGGCTAAATGCTCATCTGTCAGTCAACTTCTGAAATTATTCTTTCTAAGATTCATAGATGAAAACACTTGTTCATATATATAAGATGAAACAAACATAGCACTGATTTTCTTGGTGTACGATATTAAATTTGGAAAACTTACTTTCGATAAAGATTTGTAAAACTAACTTTTGCATATTTAGAAACAACCGCTTGAGATGATTGTTAGATTGCAACTCATATTAATTCAAGCTGCAAAACTGAGCTCACTGCTTCACAATTTACGTTAAAAGGCATGGTAAAAATATCCAATTCTGCTTGAATGGTACTTAAATCTTAAAATTTACGTTCGAACTCAAAATGCAGTTTTTCAAGCAATCTTCATAATTCTTAAGCTTCTCTTTATTTACTGAGGGTATTGAATTTAATCTCGAGAAATTAGAAAAGTCATTCTTAGCTAGTTGCCCAGCAAACAGATTTTTTAGTTTAAAAGCTTTGAGATGAGCCTAGATATCGTTGATAAATTGATTTTTCCCTTGCATCTTGACATTCAAGTTGTTCATATGACAAAGAAGATCTGTGAAAAATGCGAAGTCCAAAAGCCATTCTGTAAGAGATAACGCTTGTTGGCGACAGTCTATAGCAATAACTAACAAAGAACCGCTTTTAACACTTTACCGATTGAAAGCTTGATATTTTTGTTGAATTATGTTTTGTAGAACAAAAATAGAGAAAGTAAAAAGATCATCAGTCCTTTGAAAAAAAATATTTAACAAAGTAGAAAAGAAGATGGATATAAAATATAAAATAAATATTTCTTTTACTTTCCATCGGACCGGCGAATTAAAAGGAATGTGGCAGTTTTAAACCCGCATTGGAAAAAAAATTTACCCCCGTAAAAAATTATAAAAGACGACGAAAGATACGCAGAAAAAGATATATATATAAATTAAAAATCAATGAAAATAATATAAATGATTTTTTAATGCAAAGTCCGATTATTTTCCTGGCCCGTGCTAGTTTAATAGCAAATGAAATGAGGTGCAAGCGGTGCGTTGGTAATCCACGTCTGGTTCTCGTGAAACAAACAAAAAAAGTTGACGGGTTTACTTGGAACTGTAAGAAACCTTGCAATGCTTCCCGATCGATTAGATCGGGATCCTTTATTAAAGGCTTTAAACATAGCCTAAAACAAGTTGTCATTATTATATATAAATATATTAAACGTGGCATATTTTCAGATATGGCATATGAGACATATATCAGTAGAAAAATAGTCGGAGAATATAGTGAGAAAATAAGAGACGCTATAGTACGTTACATAATAAGTAATAATGACAGGCAGGGTGGCCTAACTGAAGATGGAAGGCCGAAAATCATCGAGTTAGACAAGTCTTTTTTTTTTAAAAGAAAGTATAATAGAGGTCGGGTAACTACAGGGCAATTTGTATTTGGAAGCAAAAAGTCGTTTCTTGTGCCTGCAACCAATAGAAATACTAAAACAATACTGAGAATTTAGATGAATATGTTCTTCCTGGGACTACAATAATAACAGATGAGTGGCGTGCTTATAGAAGCGCACTCTCTAATAATGAAGATTTTGGTCACCAACAAATTAGGCATTCCAAAAATTTTGTAAGCCAAACGATGTAAATATTCATACGCAGAATATCGAGGGTTTTTGGTCATTAACAAAAAGGTTTCTACGTAACAAACAAGGAATACATCAGGATCAGCATTTTGACTACTTGATGCAATTTATTTGGGAGTGTAGGATAAGTAAAAACAAAAGATTTAATATGTTACTTAATTTGCTAAAAATAATGTTTGTACATCATTAATGTTTGTGCACTGTTTTTTGCTGTGTCGTTTTTCTTACACATTTTTGGGGGCAATTTTTTTTTCCAATGCGGGCTTAAAACGGCCACATACCAATTAAAATTCTATCTACGGGCAGGATAAAACCTTCTAGCGGACCGTAGTTTGCCCATCCCTGTCCTAGACGGTTTACGGTTTAGTAGATGGCGAGCGGGCGAAGCGATCTGAGAGGAACTACATTAGCAGTTTCTGGGGGTTGGCAAGCGTAAGCAAGCAGGGGGAGGAGCCCCCTAGTTTAGTAAAATATTTTAAAGGTATACTAGTATTTTAAACAAGTAAACATTTTTTTCACCACCAAGACTGATTGAGCTATGAAACTCTATTTTAGACAGTTTAACGGCGTACCGAGAAAGACCTATCAACGAACAGCATTCCCACTAGGCGATCATTGATTAGTCTGAAATGAACCACGTTTTGAATAGTATATTTAATCGCTATAATCATTCAAATAAGTTTTTTTAAAAATCATGTTGAATACAAGGAAAAATACAGACTAATTTTTTTAACCTTTAAAAATGTTTTAATAATTGGCTTCTCTTTTCGTCTCCCCTCCTCTCATAATGCAGTTACGTATTTTAAAAAATGACTTTTAATACGTTTTATATAATCAACTATTACATTAGAGACATTAAGCTATTAGCAAGTTGCGTAGATTATTTAATATGAAAATTTTAACCAGCATTAAATCCTGGCAAACCAGTTAGTCGACAAAGGCGGCTAGAATTTATGTCTTTGCTTAATTTTTTGTAATTGATTACATTGCTGCTCTGAAATTCAAATCATTTTCATTGTATAAAATATTTTATTCTGAATTTTTTTTCCCCCTCTACGATTGTTAAAAGTCACGGCAGAAGAATATATTTCATAATGTGTAGTTTACAAGGAAAAAAAATTCCAACTCCAGCGCGAAATTTAGAACCGAGTATTTACGTTTTTAATACCAATATGATATCACGGGACTGGTCTGCATTGGAAAGGTTCATGTACACAATAAACAGAGCAAAAGACAAAATAACACGGATTCAATAACTGACAATTTCTAAATATCACGGACACGTAGTTATATCTAAACACGATTGATAGTATTTGATTTCATTGATTGACTAAGGGTTTGATTGAAATTAAATGCAATTAATACTTTCGGCGGACCAGTTGGTCGCTAGATTCATTATGATAAAACAGCTGAAATATAAAAGTTTTTATTAATGTGTCAAATTAAATGTTAATTTGTATATTTTTATAGCAATGTACTCACCGTCCACTCGCTAGGTAACTTTTGAGATAAATCTGTTTTTGGCATCCCTACTTCATTATTTGATTCGTCTTCTTCCTGTTGATATTGATAAAGACCATCCAATGGAGGTACAGAATTATCTTCTTCTGTGTTGTAACATACTGTTGTTTCGTTTACAGATACTGAAGTTGTTTCCACTCCCACTTCCTTATTTGATTCGTCTTCTTCCATCGGAAATTGATAAGGGCCATCCAATGGAGGTATAGAATTATCTTCCTTTGTGTTGCAACAAACCTCTGTTTCATTTTCAGAAATTGAAGTTGTTTCCACTCCCACTTCATTATTTGATTCGTCTTCTTCCGTCGGAATTTGATGAGGACTATGCGATAGAGGTGCAGAGTTATCTTCATTTGTGTTGCAACATACTGTTGTTCCATTTTCAGGTATTGAAGTCGTTTCCAAGGCTATACTGGTCTTTGTGTTTTCTTCTTCAATAAGTGACTGAATAAACAATTTTTATAAAATATTATCAATTACAAGAATTGGAATAATAATTTAAAATATACAGTTTATGAATCTACTGTTAGGGCATAGGATGTATATTTTAATTATAATTTAATCATTAAACTTTAAATGGTTTAGATATAGATATTCTTCCAGTTGGAAAAAAGTTATATTTTATGTTGTTCAAGTAGAAGAATGTATTTCTTTAAAAAAAAATAATAAAAAAAAAAAAACCTAAATTTATTTTATATAGTGCCTTGATTGAATTAGCCATATTTAGGAAATTCTTTTGGAGGAATACTAAAATTTTAAACAAATAATCATCTCTTCTAAAATCAAAACTGAATGAGTTATAAATCTCTATTTTAGGGAATTCAATGGCGTCTCGAGAAAGATTTGCCAATCAGCGAACAACATTAACAATAGGCAATCGCTGATTTAGGATAGTATATTTAAGCACTGCAATAAACAAAGAAAGTTTTTTTTTAAAAAACACCAAGAAAGCACGTTTAATTTATATCAGGAAAAATAAAGACTCAATTTTTTTTAATCTTTTAAAAAAATATTTTATTAATCACTTTCCATTTCCTCTTTATAATACGTTCTCCTCTATATTAGTTATCTAATTTAGAAAACCAGTTTTAATGTGTTTCATATAACGAAGAATTAATATTTAATCAATTATAAAGCCGAATATTATGTTTTCTTTTTGCATATAAAATAATATCAATTTTAGATTTTCTAACAGGTATGAGTAGGTGAAATGCTTTTAGAATAGTATTATAATACATAGAAGATAATTATTTAGATTATTTATTTCAAAATTACACTTTTATTCTAACTGTAGAACAAACATCATAAATGATAAATAGTTTTCAATTATGACAATTTTCTGTTCATTTGTAATATAAATGTACCTCTATTTGCTTATATCTTCTCCCTCTGAACTTTTTTCTTTTACGACCCCGATTACCTATGAAGGAATGTCTTTTTTAAATTATTTAAACTATTTTTATGAAAGGAAATAAAAAATATTGTCTATAAAAATCAATAAAATTACATATCAAAAAGTGATACATGCTTTAATGAGAAACCTCAATATCATGAAATCATAGGGATTTTGATTTCTAGTATACCTGAAACACTAATTATGGATTTCAGTGATTCAGTCATATTAAGAAACTTGCTGCACTAAGTGAATAAGAAATTCTTTTAGTTTAATGCAATATCATTTCATTTAGATTACCTCTGTTTGTCAATTTAATCATGATGATTCAATTTGTCAATTTAACCATAATGTTTATTTTTTTTTAAAAATTTTAAAAATAAGTCTGAAATTAAACTTCTAGTCAAAATATTCAATAAAAATTGCTACAATGTTTACAAAAGTCTGATTGTAATTCATAATAATGTTTCTAAATCTATTTAGTTTACAATTATACACTGTCATTTTCATAGCAATCTATTTTCCAAAAAATGAAGTGAGTAACAAAGATTAGGCTTCAGCTGGTTGCTCTATAAAACTAGGTATTGTAAAAAAAACCTCAAATGTAATCCATATATTCCTATATTTAAAAAATACTAATCTGAAGAAAAATATTGCAGAATTAATAACAAAATAATTAATTGCATAATATCAAATCATAATAAACTAAAAACTGAAACCATCATTACTTTAAATAAAAACAAGTTGCAGAATAAACAAATTGATTATGTTTTGCACTTATTTGATGGCATTATGAAAATATGAAATAACAGAAAAGGAATAAAACTTTATATTTAAAAAAAATAAATGCAAATCTTTGTAAATGAAATTTAGTTGCATTTTCTTAGATAAAAATATAAATATGATATACTTGCTGTATAAGTCTTTTTTTTTTCTTGTCCTCTTAGAAATCCATTTTTTTATTTTTTTACTTTAACTACAATTAAAAAAATCAATTATCAATGTTTATACCTTTATGTTCTTAAAACCCCAGACATAAAATATTTTTACAATTTCAGAGATTTAATTAAATACAGCCCCTGGTTTAATTCATTTTAAAAGCTAATTTACCAAATATGTTAGATAAAAATCCTTGGTTGCTCAGAGGATTAAATACAGTAGCAAGCAAGATTGAACAATAAATTATGAAAAGAATTAGTATCTAAATGTATGACTTTTCAATGATGCAGTTGGTCTTTTACTTTTATGGGCATCATAAGGTTTCAGTAGAGTTTATGAGTTGCTGATTGGTCAGAAAGTGAATCTATTTTATGATTGATTGGCCAATTAAATCTCTACATCTAACACTTTTTGACATTTCTTGGTAGGCAACTCCATTTCTGCTTTTCAAAGAACTGAAATCTAATAACTATACATGTACAATTAACTGATAAGGACTTCTCAGTTGCCTTATTTAACAAACAGCTTTGCAAGTTTTGTATGGCAATGAGAACCATGCCTATGCTAAGAATTATTTTATGTCCAACTTTGTACCATATATTTAGCATATTCTTGCACTGGCATGCCTAATTGACAATCGCAAATGCGTACAATCACAACTATGCGACTATAATTACTATCACCTCTGAAATATATTTGCATAAGTAAGTATATAAATATACAAGTTTCCAAATTTGAAAAATAATATTAGGAAATATTTAAAAAAAAGTGAAAAAAAAATGAGAAAAAAAATTCAAATTTTAAAAAGAAAGGAAATTGTTTTCGTCTGAAATCTCAGAGTATTAATTTAAGGAATAAATGTAAAAAAACATGCTATTACTTAAGTGCTAATGTAATATCTAATTTTAAGGAAATTATTATTATATAGAAATTGAAGAAATAAAAATAACATCACATTTTGATATCTGAAAAATAATCTACAGAATTCATAACAACAAAATACTTTGAATGAATATTAATTTCTTTACTTAAAACAAGTGAAATTATTTGGGATTTAAAATTCAATATATTATTTAGTATTTTATCGAAAGAGCTTTATTAATCAGATATTTTTATATTAATATTATAAAAAAATCAATATATTCATTGTTTTGATTTCTAAGAGACAAAAATACTTCCAGCATTCATTAGCTAAACATTCAATTTCTCTAAATGTACTAAAAAAGAAAAACTTTACATTAATTACAAAAAATAAAATGGATTTATGCAAAAAATTTCAATTAGACATTTCAAATTCTAATTTCAGTCTTGGCTTATTATCTAATAAAGCATAACTTATACATTTCTTTTTATAGATTATTTGATCAAAGTTCTGCCTTGTTATTGTAATAATAAAATATATTATATATTGTAAAACCTAAATTATACCTCACTTTTCCTCATTCTAAAATTCACAAACTTTCTGCCACAATCATTATCTCTCTACTCTTATAAATGAAAAAAAAATTCTAGAAATCAAGAGGATAACTTCTTTTTCTTCTCTGCCATTTCTAAATAAAGGATACAAGAAGGGTAGAACATTTGAGAGCATCTATGGCTGTAGGGTGGGAAAGGGACAATATGAAAACCCTTTCACTAGATTGATCTATAGACCAGTGATAATTTGTCATCAACAATGAAAAAGATGTTGACAGAAGAGATAAAATTGAAACCATGGCTGAAGATTACACTCTCCTGAGAACACTTTTGAGAAACTCATGAGCAATAACAACCATTTGCATTTTAAAACAATAGAGAATTGATAAATTAATATAAAAAAATACCTGATGCTAATTTAAATGACAACAAAAATTATCAAACTTTCCTATAAAAATACAATAAATTGTACTGAAAAGCTTCAAACTGATTTTGTTTGTCAAAAAAAAAAAAAAAACCATTCAATGAACATTTTTAGATGCTTAGCAATCAAACAATCATGTTAAATAATAATTGCAGATTTTTTATAAATAATATTTTTATCTACAAGCATATAAATTGTTTAATATTATATATATATATAATATTAAAAGGTATGCAAAAAAAGGAAAGATTTTTTTTTAATTTCATAAAATTTTAAAATATTGTTTTCAATACTTTGTATTAATGTGCTAATACCAACTCTAAAGTTATCATTTTTAAATAAATTAATGCTAATTTTATTAAATTTATAAAAATTTCATCTTCAGTTATACAAAGTTTACATTAGCTCATTGAAAGACACAAACAATGCTTATTGCATTTGTTTTAAATGTAATGCACTCATTTGTTCAGACAATTTTAAAGGCATAATTTCCCTTATTTTACAACATAAATGTCAAAAAATATAACAATAAGGTATATATATAAACAGAAAAGTAGCATTAAAGATAGTGATAGTCTGTTTTGACTAGCAAATGACAGGAATTAAAGATTGAAATTAATACAAATATTGCCCAAATAATATTTTTGTTGGATTCACAAATATTATTTGGACAATATTTGTGTTTGATAGGTTTCACAAATGTTATTTGGATAATATTTGAATTTTTGGAACTAAGAAATGTGATCATCAAAGTCAAATAATTCATTCAAAAGACTATCTAAGGGAAAAAAAATACTCAATTCTTGCCAAATAATTTTTATAACATACAGCTGGTATTTTAACACAATTTTACAGAAATAAAAAGAAACATAACAGTTTTTTATTTTATTTACATGGGAATCTTCTTTAACCTAAACTTTACACTCATTTATATGTGAAGAAAAGAGAAATTCAAAATTGAGAAAAATATACATGCATGCAAAATTCTGTGACAGAGTCCTATGTTTCATGTTGTTCATGTTGCTTTTATGATAATTGTATCAATTCATACAAATATAAACAAATGTACTTTTCTGTGTGAAATTATTACATCGTATACAAATAATCAGCAACTTCTCTGATGAAGAAAACATTGGAATTTTATAAGATATAAACCTGAAGTAATAATAATACTCTTAAAGATAAAAGATAATCAATTTTGAAAGTTTTAAAAATCTATATGCCAAATAATACCAAATATTTTTTACAAATTCAGCATAGAAAAAAATATTTAAATGATCTCGAAGTATTCAATAATCATTTAAAATCTTCATTACAAATTAAATTTATGATTTAAATAAATTGAAATTGAAAAGAGTTCAGAATTGAATAATTGAAAGAGAGTTCAGAAAAAAATTAATGTTATCTGTATTAAAACCTGCATTATGATAAAACTCCCAGTAAATCAATGCACATTCAAAAAAATATCAATCCACATTTAAAAATAAAAGATATAATGATTGCTATACCCATTGCGGAATCTTCCTTTTCTTTTGGTGACTCAAGTTTCTTAGCAGGTAATGATGTGTTATAGGGTAAATCTAATAATGGGGGCTTGCTGACCTATTAAAGAAAGAGAATATCAAAATTTATCAACATTGATGAAAGATATAAAATTTTCATAGAAAAATATTTTTTTAAAGTGATTCCACATTCCATATAAGAGTAAAATATTACAAATTTTTGCTTAATTTTGAACCAAAATTTATTTGACAAAAACATTTATCTGTTTAAAAATTTTAAAACTTAGAAAAAAATTAAATGATGTCTAAAGTACTTTCCCAATAACATTTATCTATAACATCTGTAATCCAAATATTTACTACTGTGGCTGCTTTTCTAGGTCCGATATTTATATGGATTTATTCTCTGGATCAGTTAGGGATAAAGTGAAAGTTAATGCTGGTAATGACAAAAACATGATGAATTTAAATAAAATTAAAGAAATTTATTCCCTCATGTTCATATAAAAAGTCTAAAAGTCTATTGAATAATCGAATAATAGCAATTGAAAAATATGATGAGTGTATTCAATGTTAAAGCAACAAAAATATAAAATTTTAAAAAAATTGGTTACTAGAACATATTTGTTTTATGTTTATATTTCTGATAAAATAGCATAGAAAGTTTAGAACTGCTTCAAATATAAGATTATATCTATCATCCATTTAAGCTAATTTTATAAAATTCAGCTCTATGAAGCAAACTCAAAGATAGCATTGAATAGTTTCTAATCAAGATGATTAATTGTAAACTTGTAACATAAATTCATAAGAAATTATTTCAATATTTTTTTTTATTTATTAGGACATGCAGTTGAAGTATTTGACTTTCAGTTAACCTAAGACCTTAATAGCATTAATAAATAATTCTTTGAACAAAGATATTATTGGAGGGAGCCATTGCAGTTATGAGTATTTAAAAAGACAAATCATGAATATATAAAGGAATAAAGGTTAGGTGCTGATCTAGATTATTACAGATAAATTTCTTTAGAAAATATCAATACTTGTATACTCTCACAATATCTAAATATACCATAATGTAATCATTTACTAAAAAAATGATTTGATTCCAAATACACTTCATCCTTTTTAGCTTTTAAGTATCAAATTCAAAAATCTCATCATATAAATGGTTTGAATTTCTACTGATCTAAAACAGCTTATAACAATGATTTTAAAATTACTGGCACTTTCTTATTGGAAAGGTAAGCTTGCTTTTATTTCTGCATTTTTAGAGAACATATTTTAATCAATCAGTTGCAAAAGCTCATATAAATTAATAGACCAGAAGTATATTCTTTGCATAGTATTAGTAATGGTGCTTAATTATTTATAGTTCAAAATTTCCAAATAAAATTTAAATTTTAACAAAGAAGTATTGTTAAAAAAATTATTTTCTAGAGCATTTTTATTTTTATGTCAGATTTTAAAAGAGTAAGACATAGAGCTTGATAGAAAAGATCTTTGTCATATAAAATCAATCCATATATATTTTCAATTTAAGATTATACAATCAACAACAAAAGATATTCACAAAAGGAATACTTACTGGAAATGGTTCCAAGCCTTCTTGAATAACAATTCCATTAATGACATGAGTTAGTATTCGTGGTTTAACAATAGCTTTCTGAGGTTGTTTATCTTGCTTCAAAGATGGCTCCTGCATTGCTTGCCGAGATTTCACATGTTCAGTAGTCATCACAGTTTGTATTGTTTTTATTTGGTGAGAAATACCTATAGCTGCATTATGTGATTTAGACAATGATTGTAAGTTAAAATCAGATACTTTCTTATTTGTCAAACATGGAACTGGAGGAATAGTTGATATACTAGAAGTAATAGTATCAATAGTTGAAAAGGAAGTATCCATTTGAACTGAAGACCCAGCCATGACGGACATAGTAGATGAAGCAGTAGTTGGTGCAGAAGATGCAACAGATACAGCATCTATTGTTGATATAACACATGCTTGCAAAGTATTAGTAAAAGGAGCAATCATTGTTTGCAATTTCTGTGGGGTTTCAACATATACTGACTTACTTTCTATATCAGATTTTATTTTATCATTGACAATTTGAGCTAGATTTGGGCAAATTTGATCTGTTGCCTTAGATTTCTCTGGTGCCACAGAAGTGGATGATACTTGGTTCATTTGAGTATGTGCAGTAACAGTTTGAATGTTTGATGGAGAAGTACTTACATCAGTAGATGATTCAATCTTCAAAGTAGAAGATGCTACAGAAGCCGTTAGTGATGTTCGTGAAATGCTTGTCTGTAGAATTCGAGAAAAAGGAGTGACTGCTGTTTGTGATTCCTGAGTTGAGGAAATTTTAGTCTCAATAGACACTGGTTTACTTCCTATTCCATTTGTTCTTTGATAATTAATGCCTTGTACTGGAATTTGGTCGGTTTGACTGCTTGCATTAGATCGCTGTTTTTTGGGAATGGATATTGCCTGGTTCATCCGAGCATATGTAACACCCGTTTGAGTGTTTGTAGAAGAACTTGCAACAGTAGATGATCCAAATGGCAAAATATAATATGTCACTGGCACAGCGGTAATTATTGTTGTTGTTGATGAACTAGTTTGCAAAATTTGAGGGAAAGGAGCAACTGTTGTTTGAGATTTCTGAGTTATTGAAATTTTAGACACAGCTTTATTTTCTATTCTAGTAGATTTTGTTTTATCATGGTAAAATTGTACTGGATTATGGTAAATATGATTGTTTGTAGTCATCTGTTGTGCCATAGGAATGGATGGTACCCGATTCATTTGAGAAGATACAGTAGCCGTTGAAAGGTTTGATGGAGATGGACTCGCCAAAATATTTCTTATAACATTTTTCTTTTTTGATATCAACTAAACAAGGTAGAATAAAAATTTCAGTTAGTATAAATAAAATAATAATAATGTAACCAACATTTTTTCTTTTCCCTAAAATTGTTATTTTTGAAAAAAAAAAAAAACTGAATTTATATATTCTTTAAAAAAATAATTATTCTACTCTTCATTATGGAAAACTACCTGCAATTTTAAACATTATCGTTAAAAAAATTCTTTTGAATTATAAATTTTTTAAAAAATGAACCCTTATAATTTCACTTAATCACATGCTTATCATTTTAAGATGGTTTTTAAAATTAGAAATTTAAAATTGCATAGCTTCATACAAATAAATTTTATGGCAAAAAAGCACACCAAATCAACATACTAAATCCAATACTTTTTATTCCATATTTTATTTTTGTTTTACTTACAATTTAAAAAAATTAATCTATACAAAAATAAGAGGTCAAAAAATTTTTGCAACTAAAAAGTATTCAAAGGTGAAAGTTTACTAAAGTGTGTTATTCCCAAAAAGAAAGGAAAACCACACGGCATCAAAAGATGCCATCAAAACAAGTCTCCCCCATGCCTTGCTGTAACAACCAGAATAATTTAATGACGTCACAACAACACTGAGGTAAGAACTATGATTAAATCATAATGGCCATCATCCGCTATAGTTTAATCTCTTATAGGGGGAAAAAATTCTTTTTGTTTAATTATTCTTTTTGCTCAATTACCAAAGCTCGATTACATTACCTACTTTGAAATTCAAATTATTTTTGTTACTTCAGTAAATACTGAATTGTGTGAATTTCTTTCATGGTTAAAAGTTAGGAGGGATTCTGTTTGATATCTCAGTAGTTTACAAGATAAATAAGAAACTCAAGTTACAATACCATAAAATCTAAAATATAGATGAACAGCACATTTATATTTTTAATAGTGCTATGATGTTATATAATTGGTCTCTATTAAAATGGTTCATTCATACAATGAATAAAACATATGTAAGACAATAAAAACAACACAGCTTTAATGTCTGCCAGTGTGACAAAATCATTTGCATGAGGTTATATTTAAATAATTTTACTAGGATTCATGGTGAGTTAATTGGTCACCAAGGTGATTAGTACAGAATAATTATTTTCTTGTTTCACTTTCATTTCATTTCATTTTTTGTATGCATATTTTTATGGTGCTGCTGTCAAAATACATTCTCATTATTATTGATCTATAATAATCAGCATTAAGATCTTTTATTTGCTCATTTATCATTTAAAAAAATCTTACTTTCTGCGATTTTTTTTTTCCTTCTCTTACATTTCTGCTAACAAATAAAACATTTATAAAATGTATTGGAGTTAATTGTTGCAATATTTAATAATCAATCACTACAATGGTCTGAAACCTAGAATGCACTCAAAAGCACAATTGTTATTTATCTTGTAGATTCAGGAGGTAAAAATGTTTGATTACACTTCACGATTCAGTTTTCGATTGTTTCAAATTCAAGAGAAAATTACATTTGCTTTCATATGTGAAATAATCTGGATTATTTCCTTCAGTAATTTTTGGTCTCTTAATGATATAATGATATTAACTTTATGAAAACATTATTGATTCAAACTTATATCAATAAATGAAACTTATAAATAACTAAATAAAACAACATTGAAGAAAGGGTAATTTCTTTAAATGAAATCAAATTCCAGAAAGTGTTTTATCCAGTACATATTAAAGCATTCAAAATTTAGAGGAAAGAGAAATCAAATGTTGAAATAAACAAATTTACTTTTTTAAAGATATCAAAACATTTAAAAAAAAATTTTTTTTGTGGAAATGTAGAAATTAAATAGAAAAATGTGAAAATTAAATAGAAAAACTTCCAAAAGATTTATTTTTCCCCCTGAAAGTAATAGTAATAAATGAGATCTCGATTAGTTTTATGCACAGAGAATTTATATCTGATTAGAAGTCAGAGAATCTTCATCAATGAAAATATGATCCTCAGATCATGTCTTGATTTTCAGAGTCCAAAGCTGTGACTCGGTTATTAAACTATAATACATGTCGTGGATATGTAAAGCAGGAAATAATTTTTAAAAAAACAACATTTGTTTTGGAAACATTATTTATTATAATGCCTTTTTTGAAACAGATTAATAGTTCATGGTCTTCTTAATTAATATGACTAGTTTTATTTATTTTATTAATCAGCAATTTTTCAGGAAACCATGGTAAATTGTTATTTGGCAATATAAATTATTACTTGATGCAATAACTAACTTTTAAAGAATAAGTTTAGTCAAGAAGAAAAATAATGATATTTTGCAGAATTCATAAAGTCCTTTTAAATCATTCAATGCCATGATTAAGACTTTAAAAAAAATCAGTGTAGAAAATGTTCTATCGTGCATAAAATGTAAATAAAAGGTAAAATAAGATTTCATTACTAAAGAAATTTCAAAGGCAAAAATATACATTTCATATTTTTAAAGTAAAACTTATTAAAAAAGTAAGTTGAGAGGCAATGTTATTAAGCTTTACCTAATGTGTTACAAAAAACTAATGACAGTTACATAGTATTAGCTATTTATGTGCATTTATATGGAACTTTGAAATTATTTTTCAGATAATTTTAACATTACAATAGATGATAACGAAGATATACTTATTATATAAAGTAAATTCTCAAAACACATACATAAAAAACAAAGATAAAAGCAATGTATATAATAATGCACCTTAGATCACTTTTTGATCAAGTCTTTAACATTTTATAAAAGCAATTTAAACTCTTAAAAAAACAGGTATTTATAGTTGTTTTAACAGAATTTAAATTGTCTCCACAATATTTAAACTATACCTGACTGATATTTATTATTTTTTAAAAATTAATAATGGTAATGCACATTATATATACATACCATGAAGTAATGTGCTTCTAAAATAAATATTTTTAGAAACCTATGCTTTGATACATGAAAAATATTCCAAAACATAAGAGAAATAAGCTAAATAAAAATAAATGCTTACTTTGTGCAGTATTTGTTTTTTATCAGCTACAGTTGCTGGAGTTGCTGTAAAAGGCAGCATAGCAGTGCCTACTGGCAAATGCATTGCCATTTGGGGCTGAAACTGCTGAGCAGCCATACCCGCTTGTTGGTCGTAAATGATAAATGGATTCCGATTAGGTCGAAAGTGTGTTGAAGGTATATCAGGTGGTAAAGGACTTATTGCTTGTATGCCTCAAAATAAAAATTTAAAAAAAATTATTATTCTATTAAATTAAAAATATAAGTAAATTGCTAATAAAAAATAATTACTTGAGAAGAAATAATATACTACCTCAATAATAAAAAAAAGAGACTTATAAGATGGAAAATTGCAATAATTAATGAATGGCAAATTGAAAATCAAAGAATTCTAATTAAGAAATATTAATGCCACTTTAAATATTAATGAGATGCAAATGAATTATTTGTATAAAAATTGATTCTTTTTTTCTTTAGAAATGCGAAATAAAATAAATACAAACAATATTTGAAAACAATTTTTTTTATTTTAATTTAATTTATTTTTTTGGTGCCTAAAGGCATTTTATGGGAGTGGGAAATTTCATCCTTCTGTCAAAAACAGTGTGGCATAAAAATGTCTTAGACTTTATTTGCTTACCTTGTCTTTGCCAGATTTGAATGCAACAGCAATTGCATACAGTAATAATGAATTTTAGATTAAGCAATTTTTAGGGTGGGGGGGATGTACAGTTGAAATCATTAACATGTTAAAAAGTGTTATTTATCCAATTGTTTGCTCTTTTATAATACTAACTAATTGTCATTTCTTAAAAACTTATAAATTCATAAAATTATATCAAATTAAAAAGTATTGCCATTATCTGTTTTTATACAATTCCATTTCATCATTTCTAAAACAAGTTTACAAATTCATAAAACTGAATTCAAATTCAAATGGGAAATCCTTCCAAATTTTGAAAAAAGAATTATGCAAGCAAGTCTTGAAATTAAAAAATTCTTTTATATAAATAAATCGAATTATTTTTAATTAAAGGTTCTAATGTAAAAAACCCACTCAAAAATTGAACAGACTAATCATTCTAATTACGAATGGATGGTAAAAATGTGTTAAATCAGTCATTTTTTTCATATAAAAAAACTTTAAAAAATTAACAGATACAAAACCAATATCACTGAAAAATTAATTTATCAATTTAAAAGTCACATCCAAATGATCCTTCAGTAATTATATATTCAGAAGTTATAATGAGAAAAAATACTAAAGTTTTGATTAATTTTAATTAACTAAAATTTATGTATAATTTTGAAAAATTCTTTCTTAATGAATGCTATACAATCCAAGAAGCAACTACAGATCAAATTTAGCAGTTCTATGATCAACAGGGTTCTTGTAAATCTTTTTACATTTTGTTATCAACAGAAATTATGTTAGCCTAAAAATATGTTAAAATGCAATTCAAAATCTATGTTAAGGAAAGGAGGAAATGTCAGAATCTTGAAAAAATAAGCAAGATAAAAATTATATAAAATATCCTTTTATTGATATCAATTTAGTCACAAACTTTTTGTTCTCTAAATTTTGATATATATCTCAATAGCATGATTTTGCAGCTGCATGGATGAATAGACAAATTTTAAATTAATTTCAATTTATTTTTCTATGGAAAGGCATGATTTGTTCACTGGGAGGATTCATGTTATGTGTTTGTTTATGTTGCAACACAAGAGCAAAGTCTGAGGACTTTTTTCTTTAATGTGTTATACTAAGAGATTGTTTTAGAGAGGGATTTCTTTGACATGTTTTGATTCAGGAAAAAAAAGGTCTGATGCTATTTGTAAGAATGTCAAAGGGAATTTTTATCCCTTCATTGAGGTATGGAAATGTAATGCTCATGCTTTTAGAGTATCCCTTAGAAATAATTTTTTTTAAAGTAGTATTTTGTTCAGGAAGCAGAGAAAATTTTAGAATAAAGTAACATGGGTTAATTTAATGTAAAAAAAAGAAATTAATTAGGATATATGTATATAGTATGATTTACAACGATACTTTTCTATGTTACAATGAAATTCAAACGGTTTTCATTGTTTCATCAAATATTTAGTAGCATGATTTTTTTTTATGCTGAAAAAAGATTTTGATTATTATTTTTGCAATAGGAAAAATATTGAAATTACAAAATGTGGTAAAAAAAGACAATCAAATTTAAGATTGTCTGGGAAATGATATGACAAATCGATGAATAATATGGACTTGAATCTATTAATAATATTAAGATTATTAAAATAACAAAGCTATACTTCTATCATAATTTGCTACTTGAAAATATTTTTTTGTGAGAATAATGAACAAAAAGGAAGTCATGTATAAGAAAAATGAAAGTTATGCCATAATGATGATATGATAACATAAGTTATGATTAAAATTAAACATAACTGCAATAATTGATTGAAAGTGAAAATATTTCAGCATGTTGAAACAAATTTAAAGAATCTAATAGCTTTCAGAAATTTATTTTAAAAAGCAAAATAATAATAATAATAATAATACCTTGTAATTGAACTTGATTTAACATAGTCCCAGAAGCTTGAGTAGTTATAACTTGAAGTTGTGGTGATATTTCGATGACATTGTTCCCATTAAATCTTTGAGTTGAAGATTGAACAGGCATAGTGGACACATAAACTGTATTAGGTTGCAAAGGTATCAGTTGATTTTGAAACATCTAAGGGAAAATAATTAAAATCATTGGTATATTAAAAATTAATTACATTTAAATAAATATAAATATTATTTTATTTGCATTAACAAAATGTCAATAGCATCATGAAAACACTTAAAAAATGAAATAAAATTGAAATGAAGAAAGTATGCCATCATTCTTTTTAGAATACTATGAAATCAGTACCCATTTCAAAATCAACTGAAATGTGATGGGAGATAAAATATAAAAAAAATGGTAAAATAAATATATGGCGCATTTAGATTAAAATTATTAATAAGAAAAGATATCGCATGAAACTAACATATGCATGAAGAGAGAAATACAGAATTTTTTTTACTGTGTAATATTCAATTACATATTGAAATGGGAAATTACAAACAGGTTTCTTTAATGCTGCTCTGAAGATAATAAACCAGAGAGTATAGGTATATCTACAGCAGTTAATAATAATTAATAAAAATAGAATTGCAGAAAATTAATAAAAATAAGACTGCAGTTCTGCAAGTCATTTTTTTAAAAAGTTAAATGTAATAACTTACATGCATTTTTTCTTTTTGACTGCTTGTCACTGCTTTAGGACTAGAAACAGACTGTTGATTTGCAACTATTCCATATTGCATGAGAGCCTGATCAGCATGAATGGGCATTAAATCAGACTGATTGGCAATAGTTTCAGATTTTCCTGATACAGATATCATTTTCCGAGTAAAATTGCCCGAGGATGTTGCAATGATTTGCCTAGATGGAGTCATCATTTGTTGAGGAAAACAACCTATGGATGCTGCAGTGACTTGTTCAGATGGAGTCCTCATTTGTTCAGGAAAACAACTTGTGGATGTTGCATTGACTTGCCCAGATGGAGTCATCATTTGTTGGAGAATATTACCTGGGGCCAGTGTAATGGTTTGCCCAGATGGAGTCATCATTTGTTCAGGAAAACAACTTGTGGATGTTACATTGACTTGCCCAGATGGAGTCATCATTTGTTGGAGAATATTACCTGGGGCCAATTAAATTTAACAAGATTTTATGAGAGGATTTTTTAAAAAATGAATTCTATTTAAATATTAACATATATTAACTTTTATTTCAGTATACAAACTAGGTTTCCTGAAAGCAAAAAACTCAATTATTAAATTAGTTTAGTTCAGCTTAATTAGTTTGTGATGAAAAACAATTAGAAAAAGTTCATTATTACAATAAATCAAATAGCAACAAACAAAAACAAAAACAAATAAACAATGCAATACAATAAAAGAGGTCAATCTAAAAGAAAAAATATTTTTAATTGTTCAGAAAACATATACCTCAAATGTTGCAGGGAGGAAAAGAAAAAGAAGAAAACATAATCATGAAATAATTAAACAAGGTTTCAATAAGATCCTGTGGTCCATATACTTATTATACAAGAAATCACCTGCTTAATATACTGGAATTGTCAACAATGACAAAAAAATATATATCCCTAAATATCTAATACATATTTGTGATGTAATAGACTAAAACAGTTTCAAAGTAATTGTACTATTTTTGTATTTTTCACATATTTGATTCCCAATAGAAAATAAATTTTAGTGATGTGCAATATATTACAATTCCATTTATAAAAAAAAAAGTTCTGCATTGATAACAATGTAAAGGATAAAGAATAACTATCATTACATATTCCGAGTCAGATTAAGACATTTTGCAATCTCAGGCAGAGCATATTACGAGACCCTTCTCTTAATAAAATCGATATGCCTTAATTGATCTTTCAAGATCAATTAAGGCATATCATTTAACAATTTTACTAAATTTTAAGTTCATCAATATAAGTTTCTTTTTATTTTAGTAACTTGGAAAAAGTATATGGTTTTATTTATTTTTAATAAGTATAGAATGGGGAAAATGATTGAAATAATAAAAGTTTTTGTAAAATTTTCCATAATTTTTAGCTAATAATTTGTATGTTTACAAATAAAAGCATTTAATTACTATAATAAACTAAATAAGAATAAAGCTATAAACAAATTTAATATTAAAAATTATATTGCGAATAAGTAATTAATCCTTATTTAATAACGATTTTAATAATTTAATGTAAATACCCATTGGATTATTAAAAATTACTAGATATTTTCATAATGAAAAAATTTATATTTAAAAAAATTTCTTAAGTTATCAAATATGCTAATAACAACTTTTAATCAATCTCAACACAACGCTGCTATATAGTCAGAAATCTGTCATTGTACATCCACAAAAAATTTATCATTTTTGAAAAAAATCTCGGAAATACATTACAGATTAACTATCCAGTTTTTTCAATTAAATATAATTGATAAAGCTTATTAGATTTTGTTGACAAAAATGTGTGCAAAGCAGTACTCAAAATATAATACATAATTAGTATTTCGCATGCATAGGCTGCACGGAATTCCCATTTATGCATATAGTGAATATTAGGGCTTACCGAATCATGAACGAGACTCATTAATTATAATTTTAAAAAAATAACTGAAAAAAATTTTATGCCTGGATATCCACTAGATTAGATTTTACTAGAATTCAGCTGGCATACTTTGTCAAAGTACGAATTTCGCGGCTTGCAGTCGTGCTGCGCAGCGCACTGATGCAAGAGTTCTATAAAACGAGTCCGTGGTGTCGATTACATAAGCGATTCGACTACAGACGAATCCATCACGATCGAATGTATGAAAATGAAACTAGTATTGCGAATTAATAATGATTTAAATAGTTTTACAATATTTATATATGTTATGCAAGTAAAATTTTTATATAATCCTAATTTTTATAATATTATTTCATGCTGTATACTAATAGCGTTAACGGTAGTTTACTAATGACGAGCAAAAGTTCTGAGGACCTTAGATAACTTTAATGGTAAATCAAACTTTTAATTTTAAAATGAATCATTTTTATACAAGAACATATGTTTGCGAGATTAACGTATAGACTTTTGAGACAGAACAGTGACTCAAAATGAGTAACAGATTATTTTAAGAGGTAAAGTACGGGTGCAATGTAGTATAAGATTCACACTGTTTCTCTTAGATCCAGGCACAACTTGAGAAGTGTCTATCAAAATCAAAAACAGTAATAATAAACAAGTTAAATTCAAATTTCTAAAGCTTTAAGAATCAACACTTTTTAAAACTTTAAGGATCAAAGAAAATAAGGGGGAGAACGTGTGTTTCCCCCCTTGAAAAGTGTTTGTGAAAAGTTTTTTTCTCCTTGACTCATTTATATAATATGATGCAAATTGCGTTAGGCTATATAGAGAAGACAGACATCTATGTAGCTTAAATGTTTTTCTTTCTTCCACCAAGTGTGGTTTTCTAGAACCATACTTGAGATAGATCTGCAATTTTATTGACAAGACAATATATCAAATTTTATTTTTCAAAGTCCTAGCGTCTTTCACTTATATTTAAACTCCTAAACAAAGAGATACTGAAACTTTAGCCGTGTTTGATTCAAAATAGGAACAAATCTATATATCTCTAATGATAAAACCATAAGCTAAATGTAATCCTTATAATTTGTTACATTTTTTTAGTGATTTTATTTAAATGTACACAGGAGGTTGTGGTGACCTGGTTGTAAGGTTTTGGCTCTTGAGCCGTAGGGTCGCAGGCTCGAAGCCCGATTCCACTGAAGAACCGCCGTCTAAGGTAGCCCATTGCACCCGAAATTCGTCAGGGTCAAACGCTATCTTGCTGGCGTGGTGTGGTGTAATGTGGAGAGGGGTATGTTAGTTCAGGCGTTGTCCCCATCATCTTATCGTGGTTCAAAATTACGAGGTCCGTCCCAAAATAGTCCTAGTGTCGCTTTAAAGCGGGACGTTAATATAACTAAACTAAACTAACACTATATATACACAGACAGATAGATAAGCTACCTAGATGGTCTCTTTCTATAACTTAATGGAAATCTACAACTTTAGTATTGTATGCACAAACTATATTTAATATATCTAGTTCGTTGCAAGTGGTATATTGTATTACACTCTTTTAATTCCAGAAATGTCCTCTTTCGGACTGTTAAAACGTGCAGATTGAAAAAAAATATATATAATAATAATCTTGGAATAAAAGTTTTCTCGATTATAATACTTTTGCATTGAAACTTCTTATCCGAGACAGTGTGGAAAGTTGCTCTTAAAATCAATTTTGTAACTTTTGGTAAAAATGCCGAAGGCAAGTGCCGTGTTTACGCCTTTGTTGTCAGATTGCATTTTGGAGAGTTATTCCATATTTGTGGAGTCCATTCTACTAAATGCCAATCCTGCTTGAACTGATGGATATTTTCGGATGCACGAATTCATTATGCACGGATCTGAACAATTGTTATAACGATTCTCATGTCAACTCGATTAACATAGAAATATCAGGAAAGAGGTTTTAGTAGAAACAGGAGTATTGTAATTCGAGGAATATTGTAAATTCGATGTTTAGATGCGATGAAGTTTAATTTCCACAAAAATATTTAAATATAATTTCATGTAAATGATTTAGTCAAATTGTCAGACATTAAAATCGACATTATTTTAATACTTATATCTGTTCTGTTCCTGGGGTATATGAACCTTCTTAATAGAGTCAAGTCCCGTGACATCATAGTGCTATCAAAAACGCACGTACCTTGTTCATTTGTCACATAACCTTTGTCATACTATAACTTTACTTTCTTATTACTTTTTCGTATACGAAATATAGAGAAAATATTATAATCGTCAAAAAATTTGATCTTGAGATTATGACAAATCAATTCTCAGACTTCACTGAGCTCAAAAAATACATTACATTTATGGCATTATGTCTGCCCATCTATTCATCCGTCTGTGACAAAGATAATTGATAAACGCCTTGGTAAATAATCATTAAATCGAATTTATAGATTTTTATAAAATTTTGAGCTAAATCCATTCAGGGAAAATCTGTCTGTCTGAATGTCTGAATAAAAGATAACATGATAATTACAAAACGGAGGGAGTCAGATGGGTAAAATTTGGTATACAGATTTAATATCTAAAATGTAGATTCATATTAAATTTTGAACAAAATCCATAGATGGGTTGACTTGTCTGTAGGTCGGTCATTTCAAGAACATGTAAGTGAAGTTACTCAAAAAACCAACGATTTAAATATACGAAATTTGGTATGTGACTACAATTGTAACTCTGTACCAAATTTTATTTCCAAACCGTTGGAAAAAATACATCTAAGAAACAAATTTCATTTTCGAGTATTATTAACAGCATTCTAGGAATTAACCAAAAAATCGCCACATCGTTTAAAGTCAGTTTAAAATGGGTCTTTCCCCGCAACGCCAAATAAAATAACGGTGACTCTCAGCTAAGTGACAGATTTTGACAATAAAATCCCACGGACACGAAATTATTTTGAGGCTCCCCACAATTCTAGAATTTTTTCACGTTTTTGCTGTTTATTCATTGCAGCAACAAAATTACTTCAATACTGAATTGTCTACTGATGAGACGTAAATATAAAGCGCGACTGCATAGATTTTTGCTTTTACTGGGAGATTTGGAACATGCAGAGCGTAAAAAACAACATTCAATAAAACATAACTAGTGTTGCGTTTTGTAAAGCTAAAACTTGCATTTCAAATTCATGTTTTCATGTCGGACTGCCATGTGACTCTCACAAACATGTGCTTTAAGAACAAGCTTCTATCTGCTCTAATGTGCTTCTCAATCTCTGGTAAATACTATTGTTTATATTTTAACCAAATTTTTAGTTTTAATTATTACCAATTAGCATTCTATTCTATCTTTTAAACCTTAAAGGAAAATTACACTTTAAATTATTTGAATTTCACAAAGCCATTGCTTTATCAATAGTATTTAAATTTTAGCATTTCACTTTCTGTCACAATTTTTTTTATTTGAAACATGTTATTTTATATATAACGGTTGTAGATAGTTTACTTTTAATTTTGTACAAATTACTCATAGAAGTTATTTTTAAATATTATCATTCAATCAACTTTGTATTTGGCTCAGCATTTTTTACACTGGTCCTTATGCCAAAAGATCAACTATGCTTACCTGCATACGGATTAAATGTTGTTGCAAAACTATTAAACTTTCCCTAAAAAAATGTAATTGTATGTTCATCTAATTGAAGTTTGAAAATTTCCAGTAAAACAACTGTTCAAATGATGCGTGCGCAAATGAACGTTTTTTCCCCGTTATTATTTATTAATTAAAATATGTTGCATATTTCTCGTTTAAAAAAATTTAGATAAGTTTTTCTGTGATGAAGATCGAAATTTTTTTCCTTTGGATTTTTTAGGTATGAGCATAACTAGTTCTTGATCTCATTGTTTTTAAAGATGAATACTGATAAATTTTGTCTGTGTGTGTGTTTGTAAAGAATAGTATATGGATCCAAATGATATGAAATGCATACTGGGCATTTCTTTCAGTAGCAAATATCTATTTCTCAAGGACTAGATATCGTTTGTCAAGTTGATAGGTGCCATTAGTTGGCAGATTCAAAAATTATCGTAACATCTAATGGTAATATAATAATAATAAAAATAAAGAATAGTACTTTCATATTTAAAATGGTTTAAACAATAACTTTCTATTTGCATATACATTTGCACAATCCAATATTTTATGCCTGGATCATACTCAAAATAAAATTATTTTTACCATCAGTATATGTTCGACATTTCTATGAAGTGGCATCGCCTTCAAATGGAGGCAATTAACTCATCATTTTGGATTTTTTTTATTCACTAAGCTTCATATGGCGCTACTAATTCATAGTTTGGTTTCTTACCTTAATTAATTAATTTTGCGCTATAAAGAATCGTGAGAATATCGTTTGGTGCTTTCAAACTCATTTTGAAGTTTAATTTTCGCACTTTTCTATAATGTTTTTCCGTTTTATCGACGTCTTGTATACTTTATAACCGTACTTTTACGACTTTAATCGCACTCTTATGAATTGTAAATGTTTCTGAAGAATCTGTAAATATTTTGTAAATATAGAATATAATTGTAAAAATCACGCTGCATTTTATTCATTGGATTTTACCACATACACAATAGTTTCCGGAATATTCTAGTAATAGCAAACTTATGTTTGAATCACTTATTACAACTTACTTGTTACTTTTCAACTACTGCAACGCATCAGAAACAATAGTATGAAAGAAAGAATTATACATGTCAGTACATACTAAAGAATGTTGTGGAAGAAATTTGGTGCAAGTATTTATTTGCATTTAAGAAATGAAATAAACATCGTACTAAACCCGAAACTGTTACTTCTAATATTTATACATATAAAGGAACTAATGTTGACAAAATAATTTTTACGGTTCTAGTTATTTTTTCCAATGCATATTTTTATAAATAAATAAATAATAATAAAAGGTAGAAATATAAATTTTGTCCTTCCAATGAAATGTACAGAAACTTTCATATCTGATTTTAAATCATTTGGCATAAGGTATTTTAGTTTCGGTATTCAAATATTTTATTTCGTATATGCATTTACAAATAGTATTCTTCTAAACTTAGCTTCTATCATAATGCTAAATAATATAATCTTAAAAATATACAATGGATTTTAAAACTTCATATGCACATATATTTATTAAATCGCAAGAAAAACTGCGAAATATGAAATTCTCTAGTATTTATTTGAATAATAATTATTTCAATAAATAATTATTTGCAAAAAACGAAATTTCGTTGCAACGTAAATTTCCAATAGAAACTTCCATAACTGCGTTTACAGAAATTCATTATTATTATTCTGTTTATATAAAGAGCGCCATATGAAATTCTGGGTTCCATGTTCAATTTCTAATGTCACATTAGATGTCTTAATTTCAATAGTTACATATTTTTATTTAAAAATGTAACTGTTGTAAGCACTTTTATAAAAAAATATATAGGTTACCTTTGTAATTAATTATAGTGATTTATAGAAATTTTAGAATTGCTAATTGTATGGATTTTTTTTTTTCATTTTCAATATATATCGGATGTTAGCATGTTGTGGATTTTTCGCTTAATCAATCAAATTAATGAACCTAAACAAATGGATCTAATATGAATTAGATATTTTGAATAAAAGAAATGAAATTAATTATTGAAAACAGAAGGAAAATTGCCAAAGTCAGAGGATTATTAGAAGAATAGCTATGACTGGAAGTTATGCTTAGAAAAGTCATCGATCAATTTGTAGAAATGTAAATTTTACTCATTTAGCCATTCTTTGAGCAAATCAGTTCCTTCCAGTTTTTTCTTTTCTAAATCTTTGAGGCGTTTTAATTGATCTGGTTTCAAAGATAGTTTTCCATCTCCAATTGTTCCCTTTCTAAAAAAATCCACTTTTCGTTCTGTACCCTTTTCACCAGGATGTATTACAGAAAGATTCTTCTTCATGTAATCAAAACTCGTGTGTTCTAAAACTTTGTCCATTACAGAATCATTTTCAGAGAGAGTTTGGTAATATTCATCACCAAGATATTTTGAAATTCTCAGGATCTCCTCTCGTTTATTAAGCTGAAGATTTTCATATGACACTATTAGCATATTCTCATCGTCCTTATAAGCAAAGTAGGACAGCACGTGGTCAAAATAATGACCATATCCTATATTTCCTGATATGAAATCTTCGAAGAATTCATCCTGTTCAGGTGGCTCTAACCACATATTACGCGCGAAATGATAATAAGAAATAATTGTGTCTTCTGGTTTGCGATAAATGTAGATGTATTTAGCTTTGTCATTTTTCTGTACCATATTGTAAGGGCAATGGTGTTTGAATATTCTTGGTTTTTCCATATTTCCCAAAACAGTTGTTCCCACCAGTTCCAGAAATGGAGCATATTTGTACAAGCATTCATCAAAGCTGGGAAACAATTCCCCTTTAGAGATGATTTGGAACACTATGTATTCGAGCCAAGTGGTTCCCGTTTTAGGATAAGAAGCGACAATAATATCCCCATCTTGAGGAACATAGTCTAAAGTATCTTCGATATTTTTCACTGGAAACCAAGGTGCTTTCGGGAATGGTAATCCTCTGATAATTTGAGTTGGAGCCATTGTTGATTTCTCGGCTTCTGAAAAAGATTAAAACTATTATCACATTTAGAATTGTTACAAAAGTCACTAGTTAATCAGACGGAATATAAAGTTTCACTATAAATATATTTTGGCTCATAAATTAAGGGGTAATTAAATTTTGTATAAAAATAATTTGAAGAAGTTTTGTGTTAATAAATGCATAAATACGAACGATGTTGATATATTTTAAAAGTAAATTTTCGAATATATTAAATTGAAGACATGTTCGAATCATGCTAAATACGCTTCCAAATAAATGTGTATAATTTAAATTGTAATAATGTAAACATCATGAATAACAGTGTATTTATTATTATGTTTCTTATATCATTTCCACAAATATCAGAATTGTGATATTTTGTAACTTATTACAGCATATTTCTATGTAGCCTTCATTAGACAACATGTAGGCAGCATCCATTTATTTATTCAATATTAGCCTTTCAGTTGGGACAAGTTAAAATTTTGCAGTCGAACCATATTTTTCTTAAAAATTGCTTTCACAAAATATTTAAAAGCGCCATCCATTTCTCAGTACTGATGCTGCCTCATGAAGTCTTCTTTCCATCGTGTTTGTTTAAATGGGCAGCTATTTCAATAAATGATATCGGCAGATACTAGAAGATATAAAACACTTTCAAATACGATAGTGAACTTCACTATCGTATTTGAAAAATCAATCATCAATTCCTTTTTTTTTCTTCTTAAGAAATAGTTGAGGAAGGTCTTTTCATATAACCAAGACAGTCTATTCTGATAAATGAATCGATATCTTTGAAAATCATTGCCTTGATCTGCCGTCCCAAGAGATAATATTTACTGAAACAAAATGTGAGTTTATTCAAAGAATCCATTCAGAGCCTGTATGCTATTAAAAAAAAGTATTTTTTTTAATCTGCTCGTATATCTATGAATACAATAAATTAAAAACGCAATGGACTATATTTTCGAAATTTAGTTAGAGTTTTTGGAACAAAATTTTAAATCTGTATCAAATTTTAGATCTAATCAATAAAAAAAAATGAAGAATCAACAGAACTTTATACAAAACTTACTATATTGTAAAAATGTACAGGAAATTCGTGGGATAAGATGAACAATTATGGTTAATAATTTAATTATTAATTTGCGTGTTAACTTTCTGCCTGAGAGGTTCTTTAAAATCACTATTTAGATGCGATGTTTGCAATTAAGTTCAAATATTTTTCAAAGAAAGTAAACTGATACTCTCTGTTACACGATAATAATATAATATAATATAAATATGTAATCGAAAAAATAAACACTCTAAACTGTGAAAAACGCTGGATGCAACAGAAAATGGACTGATTGCCAACCTGTGGAAATCGCAGGATACGTAGCTGGAGAGTTAAAAATGCCAAATCATTGAAAGCATTCCTTCCCAAGTTTCAGAACCTTCATAATATGATTTTAAATTATCAAATTTTTGAAGCTACTAAATAATTTTGTTTAAAATTTTGAATTCTTAGTAAGTGTAATGTCTAAAAAATTTTTCGTGCCTGTCCTTTTAACTGAAACTGAATCGCTTCGCAAATGATCCGTAAATTGCATGACAAACAGGGCCAATATCCTCCGTGAATAGTATTGATAATTGGCATTTGTGATTTTTTAATATTGGTTATATAATAACAGTTTTTAAAAGATTCGTCATCCCAAGCAGATTGTAGGATTTAGAACACGTGGAAATTGTAGTTCCTGCGCGCTCTATAGACTATGCGTTGCGCGCAGTGCACAGTTGGAAAATATTTTTTTTTTCCTTTTTGGATAGTTTATTTTTTCATTTTTCATTTAAATTCACTTTTAATCCTACATTATTTGACTTAAATATTTTTTTCCTAATTTGTTAGGCGTATTTAAATTTTTTTTAATTATATTTATTAAAATTTCATTTTGTTAACAAAAACGAATTGATTGAATCTTTTGATGTTAGTTGTACAAGAAGTAAACATACAACTTTCATAGATTGTTTCGAGTGTTTGCCTTTGCTTTTGGGTGAAGTGCTTGCGGTGGTGTACAGAGATACATATCTAGCTCCCTCAAACTACCATATTTAGTAAGTAGTTACAGTTGATTTTTTGTCACAGATGATCAGTAAGAAAGGAATTTTCAAAATTTTAATTTGATTTTTAATCGAATGTTTTAGCTTTCTGTTAATATATCCTCAAAAGACATTTTTACATCACATTGAAATTCAAAAAGTAAACTTTTCAACGACACTAGTTTATTTCCATACAATATTTTTCTCTAACTATAACATTTTTTTAAAAATATCATTAAGTGTATTTTCCAATAAAACTTACATTTTACACAAACATTCTTGTAGTTATCGTTTATAGCAAGCAAAAACCATTGGTGAAAGTTGAAAATCCTTATGAGCTTTCTGTGAAATAAGGTGAACCCAAATCAATTTTTTTCTATAGTTTAGTTATATATTAACGTCCCGTTTGAAGCAACACTAGGGCTATTTTGGGACGGACCTCGTAATTTTGAACCGCGGTCAGATGACGAGGACGACACCTGAGCTGGCACCCCCTCTCCACACCACACCTCATCAGCGGGAGGACGTTTGGTCAGGACGGATTTAACGTGCAACAGACCCCCTTACACGACGGTTCTTCAATGGAATCGGGTCTCGAACCTGAAACAATCCGGTTCCGAAGCCGAGACCTTACCACCAGGCCACCGCGGCCTATTTTTTTCTGTACAATCAATTTTCTAGTCTGTCCCTTAAATGACCTTGTGAAACTAATCTGTGAAATGTGAGCTCAATCATGTTCTTTATATGAACGATATTACAAAAAAATTTATCATTCTTTTGAAGATATACGAAAAAAAGCGTAAATTAAAATATTTTTCTAATTCAGGGATTACTATTTTTTTAGTAATTCGTTTATATACAAGTGCGTTGCGATGATGTTAAATACATTTTTCGGAAGCACATTACCTTGCTATATAATTAAGAGTACATTTTGAAAGTGAAATAAAAATACATTAATCTAGCTTGACATGTTATCGTTCTAGATGTATCAGATTGAAGACTCGAATTTCTTACTTTTTTTCCTTTTATTTCCTTATTTTTTTTAACCTTGTTTGAGATTTATAGAAAAGAAAAGTATTGTTCTACGTCTTGTTTAAATAGACTTTTCTAATGAAGTCGTCTAATGACCATCATGGCGCTATTATAAACATAAATGTACAGATATTTTATCCTTTAATTACACATCGTCTTACGTAATACCGCAATTTCAGTTTTTTTATTCCTTTTATGAACGGTGCAAATAGGAAACAAGCTTTCAACAGCAGAATAAACTCACACAATTAAATATTATATGAAGCATTGAAAATGGTTTAAATTTCAGTACAATAATGAATTATGTTCAATATTCAAAAATATTACACAACTAATAAGTTAATATCATTAATTTGATAATTTTATTTTGAAGTTGGAAATTGTGTAAGAATTAATTTTGCGTAATAATGTTTTGGAAAATTACCGCAGAAAGATTTAACTATTACTAAAATTTAAAAAAAAATATCGCTCCTGGGTGCACAGTTCAAGTATATATATATATTTGCCTAATTTGATAGTTCTAGGTCAAACATTATAACTTATAGAATGGCAACACAAATACAGACTACACGCGTTAATCTCTATTATTAATGAAGATAAAACTGTTATATATTAAAAATAAAACTTTACCAACATTTTTCTCAGATTGTTCTAATTTTAGATTCAATTTTTTAATGAATATTTTCTATAAATAATATTTAATTGTGGTTTCAGTCAATTGTGGGCAGCTTCGGAGCCAATATTTATTAAATCAAATATTAATTGCAATTTCGACAATTTCAAATTAATTAATCTCTACTATACCAGAATGCTTCTGGGAGTACACGTATGTAAATACTTTTTATAAGCGTTCCTTCTAAACAACATTTTTTTTTCGGTTTATTGAATGTTATTATATATTAGGGAATAAATCTATGTCTCTTGTTGTATTTCCAAATCTTTCATTTTACTACTACACTGTTTGAAATGAACTCTAAAAACATAAATTTATTTTACAGATTTAAATTTAATTTCTAAAATCACGCAGAGAGTTACTAAAAACGATTTTAAAGAATATATTGCATTTCATTGAATAATTATAAAACTATTAGATCTTATTTCAAAAACTGTTACATTTTCTCTTGAATAAATCCACATCTTGGGTGAATATCATAATGCACTCATCCTTTATCTGATGAAATTTATCCTTCCTCTTACTTCAGCTAGTAGATAGAAACTGAGGGGAAAATGTGTTGATGCTTTTTTTTAAATCTTTTTTTAATTGCATAAAATGCTGCCCTGCCGGTCAGCTTCCAAGGTCTTTTTTGATCTTGGAAGTTCTATACGCATTCATTTTAATGTTGGAAAGTTCGAAATACATGTAATCGCATTTTTCAGTCCCTAGTTCGTTATCTTATTTTCGATCAGATTTTCATTTTTGGTGATTTTGGGAGCGATACATAAATAAATAAATAAAAATAAAACACAGAAGGTATAACTAATTTTTTTCTATGATTATTTAAAATCAGAGTTCACTTGAATCCAATACATATATTATCATTCAGAATATTCTGATGATTTTTTCAATCTATTTGTTCAGGTATTTTATCAGAATTTCTCACAAAATAAATTAGATGCTTATGTGAAACGAATAAAATGAAATTTTAAAAAAAATATTTCTTACTTTTTTCGATTAAATATTTCTAATTAGAAATTTTATTATTTTTATAAAAATGTAGATTTAAATTCTTAATTTTTTTACTAAATATTAAATTACAAAAGTTTAGTCTGGAATTCAAATTAAACCGTGCAACATATTTTTTGTTAAGTAATTGGAATCCAAAAATGTTAGAAGTGAACCACAATCTTATAATTTTGAAATTTCAAACAGATTTTCAATGAAATAAAATACAATTTATGTAAAATTTTAGGAATAAAATGTACTGTGAAATTTCAAAAAGAAAATTGTCATCTTCTTTTTGAACTCCCACATTATGTATATTTAATCCGTTTTATAGAGTACTGTTCGATACATTGAAGAATTGATATTTTCAAAGTAACAAATTACAAAAATTTCTTCGGAAGGTTTTAAAAAAATCATTGTGTGAAAAACGTAATTCCAGACATAGACACTAAATAAAATTATTTTTTTTATTATACTTGATAATCACATTTTTTTGCCATCCGAAAATGCTTATTTGTATGAAATTAACATTTCTTTCCTCACCTTGCTAAAGAATAGCTACAGAAACCTTTTTGGAACATTTGATGTAATTCCTTTTTCGTATATTGTTGTTAAATTTATTTTTTTAAGGCTTATTAAAATTTTCACGAAATAAATAGAAAATTCATTTGAAACAGAACTTTATAAATAATAAATGCCTTTGACGAGTTGCTGGTTCGCTGGAAATATTGATTCCATAGCTTATGTTCACGATTGTTCTGAACACTCCAAATCAATCAGCTGCCTATAGAGAATCAAAAATCAGACAGCGAAGGACACACACACACACACGCAAATATAGAAAACAGAAAAAAAATCCCCAAAAATTAGCTCTGAAGTGAATATTTTTTCCTACTAAAAATTATTTGTTCTAAATTTCATAATTCTAGATCAAACTATTTGCTCTGTGGTGTGCCAACATACATATACACACATTTTCCTTTATTATTAGAAGAAAAAAATTCAAAAAGAAAGCCCCAAGGTGCACATTCCCTCTTTCTAAATTATATTTGTGCTAAATCTAAAAATTGCAAGTCAATCAGCTGGCTGTAGAGAATCTACAATCTGACAGCCATACAACACGCACGCACATACTCAGGCACACACAAATGCAGGAAACAGAAATATTAATTATTTCAATGCCATGAATTGTTCATATTTAAATATTTAATTTAAAAATTAGGTGAAAGAAAATATTTTAATTTCAGTATTCAAATACTTTATTTCTTTAATATATTTATACGTACAGTAAGCTTTGAAGATTAGTTTTCAAAGCATACATATTATTAAATAAGTATTAAAGTATTAAATAACATAATTCCAAAAATATATACTATGAATTTTGGAACCAGTAAATAATATAATTAAAAAAAATGAATTTTGGAACAGCTGGAAATAGAATTGGAGAATTGCAAATACTAGGAATTAGATACTATGCATAAAAAAGATAAAATTAATTTCGATTCTTTGTTTGAAATAATTAAAACCGAAAGGAAGCTCTTAAAGTCTGAGGTATTAGTAGCAAGAAAGACATGAATGCAAGATATAATAGAAAAATCCTCCGATTAATTTGACAACTTTCATTTGGATTAATTACATGCAGTTTTCACTCATCAAACCATTCTTTGAGTAAATCAGATCCTTCCAATTTTTTCTTTGCTAAATCTTTCAGGCGTTTCAACTGATCTGGTTTCAGTGACTGCTTTCCATCCCCAATGGTTCCTTTCCTAAAAAAATTCACTTTTCTTTTTGCTCCTTCTTCACCAGGATGCGTTAAAGAAAGATTCTTCTTCATGTAATCAAAACTCGTGTGTTCCAGAACTTTATCCATTATAGATTCATTTTCAGAGAGAGTTTGGTAATACTCATCGCCAAAATACTTCGCTATTCTCAGAATCTCCTCTCGCTTATTGAGCAAAAGTTTTTCGTAGGACACCAGCAGTACATTCTTGTCATCTTTATGAGCAAAGTAGGATAACACGTGGTCGAAATAATGACCATATCCTACATTTCCTGATATGAACTCTTCGAAGAATTCATCCAGTTCAGGTGTCTCGAATCCCAAACTAAGCGCAAAATGATAATAAGAAATAAATGTGTCATCCGGCTTCCGATAAATGTAGACATACTTAGCTTTGTCATTTTTCTGTACCATGTTGTAAGGACAATGGTGTTTGTATACTCTTGGCTTTTCCATATTTTCTAAAACGGCTGTTCCCGACATTTCGAGATATGGAGCATATTTGTATATACATTCATCAACGTTAGGAAAGAACTCTCCCTTTGACAAGATTTGGAATACTACGTATTGAAGCCAAGTGGTTCCCGTTTTAGGATAGGAAGCGATAATGATATCTCCATCATGAGGAACATAATCTAGAGTATCTTCGATGTTTTTTTCGGAAAACCAAGAGGCTTTAGGGAACGGTAATCCTCTGATAATCTGAGTTGGAGCCATGTTTATTCACTGGTTTCTGAAAAAGATTATCATTACGTTTAACGATGATTATTTAAACTATTATTACATTTAACTTTGCTAATAAAGCCAACTAGTAACGAAGGAATTATATAGTTTTTCAGTATGAAAATACATTGAGAGTCGAAAATAAAGGAACAGCATTATTTTATAAGAAAAAATAAGTTGTAGTAATTTCTTATTAATAAAAGTATATATATAACACCAGTCAAGCCTGAATATAAAAAATGATAACTTTATTGGAATATACCAGGTATATTTCATACAAAAAGAATATATACCAATTTATAGTTTTTAGGGTGGTCTGCAAAGTACGGTCAGCTTTTGTTTACAATTACTTTTATGAAACTTAATAGGATTTAACGATCTTTAATTGTAATGCAGACAATAGCAATGATTGCACACTATCTTAATCAGATCCTGAACACTAAATCTTGAACTTATTCTATGGAATAACTTATTATAATTAATTAGATAAAAAATTTTAATAAGATAATATTAACCTATTATCTTATTAATAATTTCATTCTATAACTTACTTTTCTTTCAAAGAGTCAACCAACAAGCTGCGGAATGACAATGCGAAGAAACATTCAGATAATAGCATGAAAATTAACGTACTTATGTCTCCATATTATTCAACAAATATGTCTGTGGATACATGTCCTTCTTTTTTTTTTTTTTTTTCCTAAATTTGTGCATGTCCATTTAATACTTAACCTAAAACTTCACTACTAATTCTACAATAGTCAACTTACAATATATTGACGGAAGGATAGACTTCACGTCAATTGTACTAAAGTCTGAATAGAACAATAAACAAAATCTGCTGTTATTTGTGCATTATACACTTTCTAACTGCTGATTAGAGTTGCTTGTGTATTCGCGATAATTTTCATACCTTTTCTTTCATGGAAATTCTCCAAGGTTACTTACAAGTAAATAAGCTAACCCGATTCAATCTCTTAGTCATTGTCTGCTGCGATATTTTAGAATCCAATGTTTGTCTGTATCTTTTATACCAGTTTAACAGCAGTTATTCGACAGTTTTTTTGGATGCTAACTATATACATTGATTCTCATTTCTAATAATTTGAATCTGCAACATGAACTTTAATTTCTAATCTCTACTCAGCTTTATAAAATCTTTTTTCAACGTCGTCCAGCATAAATTTTGGGAATTCCAAATTTATTTGTAATATATCTAACTCAACATCCTTATCTAATTTACCTCCAAATCTTCCAATGATCAAATCATCTACATGTTTTTTTTTATTCTTATCATTTAATTTTGCAAAAAAAAAAAATGGATATACAAAATCATTCCCCAGAATTCCCCCCCCCCCCCCAATTTCATTCACCTAATGATGCGTTTGTTTAATTCATTTGCACCAATCAGAAGAACTTTTTTCTCATACATGAAAACTTTGTCAATTTTTTTACAGTCACTCACAATTTGTTTTTGTTTACAAGAATTAGGACTCTAAGCGTACTTGAAGTATGCAAAATTAGCATTTCGTATGAGTAAGGTAAACTGAATTTCATTCGTTGTTAAATTATATATACCAGTTCAGTTATTTCAGCTTCCGCAAAGTTAGTATGCTATATTTTTTCAAATTCCATTGAAATAGCTGCCACTGAATTAGAAAAAATTTTGTATTTGCACATTTTTTAAATATATCTGAAAAGGTGGATAGATTTTCTTTCCAATCTTTGTCATGTAAAAGAATATGTTTAAGCTTTTCCTTTTCAGATCCAGTTATAATGGCACTTACGTGACTGACCAGAAATTTATTATGAAAAAAAATATTTGAATTCAACTTTTTCGCAAACAATTGATAATCATTTTCAACTTTCATGAAAGTTTTGTTCATAATGCGCAGTATTTACAAATATTTTCTAACAGCACGCACATTCGGATAAATATAAAGATTATTCATTTTCATTTTCTCTTGTATAAAGCACACATATAGAAAGTATTGTATTTTTTTTTTAATCGAGCTCGAAGGAAACAAAGCCCTAGATGATTTTTAATATTACAATGTTTATGCGCGTTAGATCTCTATCAATTAAGTCAGATGACACGTATAATGAAATAATCATTTCTTCAAGGCAATAGTTCCTTGAATCAAGAGTTACCATATTTAGCGAGTAGAAAGAGTTGCTTCTTTTGTAATAGATGTTCGATTAGAAAAGATTTTTCGGAATTTTAATCAAATATTTAGTAGGAAAATAAGTTGAAATTTTTACATTTTCCCTCAATAATAAAGGTGCATATTATTACACACAAAAAATAATTTTTACATCACTTTAAAATTAAAAAAAAAGTTTTCATTGGTCCTAATTTTATTTCCATGCAAATTTTGTCTTTAATTTTAAGAATTTTTAAACACATTTAAGTACATTTTAAGACAATATGATTCCATGTTTTAGTAACTACCTTATGCACAAGCTCATTGTGATGATATTAATTCATTAACTGTCAATTATTTTTTGAAGTAATTGCATATTTATGCTCGGTATTTCATTATAATATAAAAGCCAAACCAAAAATATAACATTTCAAATATGACAATTCTCTTCCTTTCAAATTTCCGTACGAACGAATTTCAAATTTGTTCCTTTGTTGTAAAGAAACAAAACATATAATATACACTTTCTGTTACACACAATAATGATTGATATATAACGAATGAAACTTAACTGTCAGGCATACCAAATACCTTTTTGGTACCTAGTGGCGTATGCAAAATTCCAAAATCTTCAAATAAGGAACATGACAATTAATGGGTTAAATGCATTTCAATAAACATTCTTAAATACTAATAGACAGATACTAATAACCGTATGTTTGGTGAAAAACTACTCACCTTATATCTTTCTGTTCAATTGGTAGTTTGATTTTGTGAAAAATACGTTGAATCTTTTCGATCAAGCTTTAATTGTATAAAATGACCCGCTTCCGGTTTTCTGCAACTTCCGCTCACACAATTGGTGAGACTGCAATGATTGAGCAATAACAATTTGGTGAGACTCAAGTTCGCTATCTCATTTATACTCATATATGGCTTGGATGTTATCAGGAGAGAAATAAAAAACAAGAAGACGCCATTGAGGAGGCGTATAAGCTTTAGCTTGATATTATGAAATTCAGAGTTCACTTCTAACACTATCAGAATACTTTGGAATGCTTCAGTCATTTATTATAGTTTTGTTCAGATAAAATATTTTTGATTTTTTTACAGTGATTAAGTTTTTTAAAAATAAATTTTAAATAAACTCATGAAATTTTTATATTAATTAATTTTGTTTCCTGAAACCTAACAGAATTTCTCACAAAATTAATCGGATGCTTATGAAAAGTGGGTAAAATTAAATTAAAAACAAGAACTTTTTCTTACTCTTTTTCTTTCAAATATTTTTAATCAGATAACTTAATATTTTATAAAAATGAAGATATAAATTCTAATTTTTTTACTAAACATTTAATTACAAAATTTTTATTTTGAATGCAATATAAATTGCGCAATTTTCTGTTTTTATGATAAAATAGAGGGAAATTTGAAACTACAAGAAAAAAGATATCATGATCTTAAAATTTCAAGCTGGATTCTGAATGAAATAAAACTGCAATACATGTTGACTTATGGAAAAAAATATACTGTGGTTTTCGAATAGAATAAAGCTCTTAAAGTATTTTCACTAAATTCTTACCTCGGTTTATGTAAAATTCATTGTGTTTAATATACTTTGATTCAGTTACAAAATAAAGGCTAATAGAAATTTCTTCAGATACTTTATTTTGAATTATTTTTAGAAAAACTAAATTAAAAATAGTTAAATAGTAAAAAAAAGGCTTTAATTGATACAACAACTCATCCTTTAGGCTGTTAGAATAAAATATTAAAATGCTAATTTAAACAAAATAATAAATGTTCAGCTGAAATAATTATGAAATTTAAATTTTTATGCAGTTTATTGGTATTATTGTACATCTGTACTATCATTCATATTGAAGCACACTAAACACTTGATACACTACATATAAAATAAAAAAAAGTTCCACTTTTCTGCGACCAAAGCTATGAAGCTTTGAATTTTATTTTTTTATATCCTTGAGATCAACGGCACTTCAAGGAGGTAATGTGCAATGATATTCATTCCTATGGTTTAAATGCTCTAAAATAATTCTATTCAAACATCCAAGCTTTGGCAGTATAATTTATTATTAACTAGAACATTTTATTAATTGTTTTCACATCGAAAATATTTTACTGAATGTGACTAATAAAACCAAAGAATTGCATGAATATTTAGATTTCATGATTCAAATATTTTACTGAAGCAATACATTATTCTTTAGGCCATTTAGAGCATTTTTTCTATTGCCAGTATATGTTTATTTCTAATGATATAGGAATCATTGATATGATTAATAATAACGTGTCTTGTAAATTTATAAGTGAACTTGATAAACATTCGAATATCTACAGGGTTAAGTGAAAATTATTATTTATATTTACAAAACAAAATAAATTTTTTGAAAGATCAGAAATTACTACCATTTATCCCAGGTCAATTTCGAAAGACCATGTCCAACATTTCCCTTTAAATATTTGTAAGTCAAATATGAATAAATAAATAAATTTGGTAAGAATTTTTTATTAATATACTAGCCGCTTTTGGCGACCAGCCGGTTCGCCAGTATTACCGCTAGCTATAATTTTCAATTAAATATTTTAAAAAACTGGTCTCTTAATAGATTCTCAAACAAAACATTTTTAATCTTCAAATTTTGATAGTCATACCAAACTTATACTGTTGTTTAGATCGTTTCGTTCAATTTACTATATATATTTTGCTAATTTGTTGTCATTTCCGGTAAAACTTCAACTTTAATTTAAAGTGGAAACGATGAAATTGCAATTAATATAAAGATATTTTTTAGTAAAACCAAGCGTTTTATTTTATTTATCATCTTTATTGTTATTTATTTATTATTATTAAAATTGAATATGAGTATTTCAAACAGAATCGCTCGGTATTTAAGTCTTATGTGAACTACAAAATATTTTTCATAATTTATGTAATATCTCAAATAATAATTCAACAAAAACTTCTCAGATTCAGCATAAAATTCAGTTTTTAGTTTTGCTTTCAAAAAGATTGAAATGAAATCAATAATAATACTTTGTTCCGGCCTATAAATATATTTCAAAAATTATGAAGTCTAAATTTAATGCGATAAGGTATCATATTCTGAGAAATATTCTGGACTCACCCAATTTTAATGAATGAATGTTTCTATTTTAAACGATCAATTAAGACTTATTTACGAAGTTTTGAATGTTAAAAATTTAGAAAAACTCAACATTTTCATAATCTTAGGTCAATTAATCTTGAGAAACCTGCACGCTGATTGGCATATTTTCTTTGAAACGATCGATGGAAAATCTAAAATTATACTTTTTTTATTGAATAGTGATATTCAAATTTTCATTAATCAGTCAGTTTAAGTGATTGATTTAGTTGATTGGAAATTAACTCTTTTTATTTAAAATATTAGTGTTTCAAGAACATTTTGTTAATCGAGATTTCCACAGCTGAAGCTTTATGTAAAATCAAAAATTCGTGATGTATTAGAGCATTTATTGAATCAAGTTACATAAAATATAATCATTTTCCATTTAGACCATTTTAGCATATTTGTGTCTTACTAAAGGCTTACAAATTAGCTGTGTTGCCCTGATTTGAATGGATATCCTGTTCATATTAAACAAAACTTGCCTTAAAATAAAACTGATTTATTGGATTAATAATATAGAGAGTGTAAAAGATCATAAAATAATTTTTCTTGAATTTATTTTTTAAAAAAAATAATATTTCATATTTGTTTCATTTCCTACAGACACGTGCCGAAAATTATATTTTTGCAGATTTCATTTCCAAAAGGATTTAATTTATTTTTAATTGGAGCTTTAATCAATGTGATGGCAACACTTTGAAAAAGGTTAATTTTTCCCCATGAATGCGAAACATGCTCGTGCAGCTTTAATTTTATTTTTATTTTGTTCGAAAAAAATTGTTGAAAAATATAGTTAAAATATTTATTTAAAAATTCATTAAAAATAGAAATTTAATTTTAAGGTTAAAACATTGGTATCATTTAAAAGATAAATTTTTGATCTTTAACTTCATGTTAAAATCTTTTTTGTGCGTTAATATTTTCGGAAGTTATAGCAGAAACACGCCAAAATTTCGCTTATTTTTTAAATAAATAAAATTCTAATAAAAAATTCGAAAAAATAATCCCTAGGTGCACATTCCCGGCCTCCAAGGTATACACGTGGGAAAATTTGGTAGCTGTAGGTTGAATGGTCTGGCCTGTAGAGCGCCAACACACACACACACACATTGAGCTTTATTATGAGTATAGATAGATAGATTAAACGGTACATTAATTGAACTTTTCTTTCAATTTTAAATATTTTTCATTCATAATTTGTAATTCATTAAATTATTGGTATTTAATATATAACACATTTTTGTAAATTTTAAAGAATTCTTTCAAATTAAATACCAAGTAAAATTGCTATAAATCATAAAAATTAGTTAAATTTATCAATTCACTGATAACTGAGTACCAAATATATTATAATAATCTATTGCTGTAGAGAACAATACACATGCATTTAAAATTTGAAAATTACCATCATCGTAAACACTTCTTCAATAAACTCAATGCAGTTTTTACTTAAATTAATTTATTGTAATTTTTACTCATCAAGCCTCAAAAATTGTCATCATTATCATTGAAAAATAGTCGAAGACATCGGAAACTCATAATCGAACTTGCTTAAATATAGTTTCACTCATCTAACCATTCTTTGAGCAAATCGGTACCTTCCAATCTTTTCAATGCTAAGTCTTTAAGACGTTTCAGCTGGTCTGGTTTCAGCGAGTGTTTCCCATCTCCAATGGTTCCTTTTCTAAAAAAATTCACTTTTCTTTCTGCACATTCTTTATCTGGATGCGTTAAAGAAAGATTCTTTTTCATGTAATCAAAACTCGTGTGTTCTAAAACTTTGTTCATTATAGATTCATTTTCAGAGAGAGTTTGGTAATATTCATCACCAAGATATTTTGCAATTCTCAGGATCTCCTCTCGTTTATTAAGCTGAAGATTTTCATATGACACTATTAGCATATTCTCATCGTCCTTATAAGCAAAGTAGGACAGCACGTGGTCGAAATAATGACCATATCCTATATTTCCTGATATGAAATCTTCGAAGAATTCCTCCAGTTCAGGTGGCTCTAACCACATATTACGCGCGAAATGATAATAAGAAATAATTGTGTCTTCAGGTTTGCGATAAATGTAGATGTATTTAGCTTTGTCATTTTTCTGTACCATATTGTAAGGGCAATGGTGTTTAAATATTCTTGGCTTTTCCATATTTCCCAAAACAGCTGTTCCCACCAGTTCCAGAAATGGAGCATATTTGTACAAGCATTCGTCAAAGCTGGGAAACAATTCCCCTTTAGAGATGATTTGGAACACTATGTATTCGAGCCAAGTGGTTCCCGTTTTAGGATAAGAAGCGACAATAATATCCCCATCTTGAGGAACATAGTCTAAAGTATCTTCGATATTTTTCACTGGAAACCAAGGTGCTTTATGGAATGGAAGTCCCCTGATAATCTGAATGGGAGCCATACTTGATTGCTCGATATCTGAAGAGAAGATTATTATTATACTTAAAGCTTATTATTAAAACTATTATCACATTTAACACTGTTAATAAAGTGAAGTAGTAACGAGGGAAGAATATGAAAATATGCTATTATCAATAAATTAAGAGACAACATCATTTTATAAAAAAAAAACTGTATTAATTTTATGTTCATAAATGCATAATTATAACATCAAACATGTTAGTAGGCAATGAAATGTGGAAAATGATTAATTTATTAGACTGTAATGTAAACATAATATATGATAAGAATATATACAAATGTGTAGTTTTTAGAGAGACATCGGAGAAAAGAATCACTAGAGTTTACTATAATTACTTTCATGAAACCTGGTTATGTCCATCCACCTTTAATAGCAATGCAGGCATATGATTGATTGCGCACAACTTGATCAGATATTGAATCCATAACCTTAACCGGCTTACCTACAATAAGGCACAATGGATAAATCAGATTGACGGACCGCCGTCACAGCAACACGGGAGATAACTATGGTTGAGTCTTAAGACCATTACCGGCCACCGGCATTGCGAATATTAGTTGCGCATTATGGATCATTGGAGTGATCTAGCATTTTCATTGAATTTATCTGTGATCAATACTTTTTTTTGCAATTAATATCTTGCATTAGATTAATATACAAGTACATGATAATCGAATTTGTATAGTGGAGATCTTTTTTTCTTTCCGATTAAAATCATTATCAGACGCAGGACTATAATTATAATCAGAGAATCACGTTCAGAATTTCAATTATTAAGCTTACTTTTACGTGAAAGTATGAAAGACTAACGGTCAATCCGATAAATTTTGGAACTAAATGTCATGAGAATCCGCATTTTTGATACTAAACTTGTATATATGGTTATATCCATATATATATATATATATAACCATAAATAGATTATACATTCTTATCATCTTTTATTATTTTCAAAACTGTATCCTGCTTCACATAAAATAATGCTTACACACACACACACACATATGTATATATGTATGTGTGTGTGTGTGTGTGTAAGCATTATTTTATGTGAAGCAGGATGCAGTTTTGAAGACAATGAAAACACTTTTTTACATTTTAAAATTAATTTTAATATCCATTCCGGGAAAACATAATTATTTACAAGCAGAGACGCGAACAAGGCATAGCGGAAGTCGGGAAGAAGAAGAAATAAATTATCCCTCGTCTTATATAACATGAGATATGGATAGGGAAAATATTATTTTACAATGCTAATATATTATTAAGATTCTGATAGGGATTTCTGACGCATGTCAATCACATGTAAGGGAAACGCAGGGATCTTTTAAAAGAATGTGCTTACTGGACAGTTTTCTACCACTTCCCGCGGAGTGTGGGAAGTAAGGCTTTTAGCCGATTCAGCAATTTTACAAAGCTTCTCTTGAATTAATTGAATAGAGAAATTGGAATTGGATCACGAAATAAGAGAATATTTTTAGAATGAAGTTACTATGGGCTAAATTAAGATAGAACCTTGGAAATTAATTAAATTGAAATTAAGAGTTTAAAATACCATTACATATATATATATATAATAGACAAAATGATTTTCAATATTTCCATATAATTTTTTTCTCTAAAATTAATAAATCTTGAATTACATTTTTAAGTATGTTTTACATTATTATTTTATTATTATTTTAATAAATGTCTTTATACAAAATTCGGTACCTGTTGTTAAGTATTAAATATATTCCGATGAATATTTTAAAAAATTATAGATAATCATATATACCTTTGAAAAATATGAAAAATCACTCACCTTATGACTAAGACACACGATGAAATTATCCCTTTTTGTCTAGCTGATAGAGAGATTTTATGAGAAAATATGTTGATGCTTTTTCATCAAGTTTTATTGAAAAAAATGCTGAGTTGTTGATCTTCAACAGCAATCAAATTCTTTTCGAAAGTTCTAAACGAACAAAATTGAAATTTAGCAAACCTCATCTCATTCGCTCTTAGATATGGCTTGGGGAGATAAGAAGCAAAAGAGGCGTCACAGAGGAGTACAAAATTTAACCTGATATTTTGAAATTCAATATTCACTTCTATTATTGATTGGAACTTCAGAAATTCTTCTTTTTTTATTATATTTCTGTTCAGACCATATATTTTGATGATTTTTTTTCCAGATATTTTTTCTTTCAAAATAAATTTTTAATAAATTTAAGAAAATTTTATTTTAATTATTTTTTCCATGAAGTGTATCAGAATTTCTCATAAGGTTGATTGGACGAATATGGACATCAAATGAATCAAATAAAATCAATGAAATCAATCAATGAAACAAATGAAAAACTTTTAGTAATTTTCTACTTTTGAACATTTACAATAATTTATTGTAAATAATGTAAACTCATTATTGTAAATGATGAAGAATTCTGATTTTTTAAAATTAATTGCTGATTGTAGCACTATATATCATAAAGTTAATTAAATTAATTGATTCTGAGATAGCTGAGTTCTAAAAGTAATTAAAAATAATTTACTGTACCACTTATACAACATTTGAGAATATTGTGAGCGCATTGAAATTTAGAAAAAAACATCAATTACGGAATTTTACTTCTGCAAACATTAAATAAGTTAAATTAAATTAAAAAATAAATAATAAAATATGTAATTATTCTTTTTTATTCTAAGTTTTTGAGAGTAGAAATAGAATTTTTGATGAAAGAAATGAAATGAGAAAGAAGAAAAAATGGAATTTTTTCGCTCTTAAACAGAATGTACAAAAACCAGCATATTAGATGTGATAAACAACATTTTAAGTTTTTTATTTAAATATTTTATTTATTTCTTTATTACCTTTGACGATTACCTTTGACGATTCCAATATTTATTACTAAAATACATACAATGTTATGATCATGCAATATATATATATATATAATCTGCATTAAATATTAATTATTAGAAAATCTTAGTAGACAATTTGAATTTAAAAAAAATCTGATATTTACATGAACACAAACACACTAGCAGTAGCCAAGAGCAAATAATAAATGACGCTTATCAATGGAAGAAAATCAAAATAATATAAATCGCACCATAGCATAATGTTCCATTGTCTCTTCTATCATTGCTCTTTTTATAGAGAACAACACCAATTCAGCTTATGCTTACAATGCAAAATTTAACGTTTCTATGCCAATAATTTTCGCTTTTATTAAAAATAATATCAATGATGAGTTTGCTCTCATCTCGTAGAATAGCAATTTCAGGTATTTGCTTTAATAAACTAGCGAATTTAAAGGAATAGTAACGCTAAGTTTTTTATGCATTGTATACAAGAGGAAAAGCTAACTTCAACTTGACGTTTAATATGTCAATCAACGTTTTGAAATCGGAAGGAAGATTATTTAAGTCAGAGAGTTACTGAAAAATAGTCGATGGTATTGGAAACTCAACCTTACTTGCTTAAATGTAGTTTTCACTCATCAAACCATTCTTTGAGCAAATCGGTTCCCTCCAGTCTTTTCATTGCTAAGTCTTTGAGGCGTTTCAGCTGATCTAGTTTCAGTGATTGCTTTCCATCTCCAATGGTTCCTTTTCTAAAAAATTCCACTTTTCTCTCTTGTCCCTGTTCATCTGTGTGTGTTAAAGTAAGATTCTTTTTCATGTAATCAAATGTCGTTCGTTCTAGAACTATATCCATTATTGAATCATTTTCAGATACAGTTTGAAAGTAATCTTCACCAAGATACTTCGCTATTCTCAGGATCTCATCTCGCTTATTACGCATAAGTTTTTCGTATGATACAAGCAGTAAATTCTCATCTTCTTTATGAGCAAGAAAAGACAGCACGTGATCGAAATAATGACCATATGCTATATTTCCAGACATGAAATCTTCGAAGAATTCATCTAGTTCAAGATTCTCCTCTCCTAAATTAAGCATGAAATGATAGTAAGATATAAAAGTGTCTTCCGGTTTGCGATAGATATAGATACATTTAGCTTTTTCATTTTTCTGCACCATATTGTAAGGGCAATGATGTTTGTAAACTCTTGGCTTTTCTAACTTTTCTAGAATAGCTGTTCCTGCCATTTCCAAATATGGCGCATATTTGTATAAGCAGTCGTTAAAACTGGGGAACAACTCTCCCTTAGAGGTGATTTGGAAAACTATGTATTGGAGCCAAGTAGTTCCGGTTTTGGGGTAGGATGCGATAATGATGTCTCCATCATGAGGGACATAATCTAGAGTATCTTCAATGTTCTTAGCTGAAAACCAAGGTGCTTTCGGAAATGGTAGTCCCCTGATAATCTGGTTCTCAGGCATGTTTCTTAGATGGATGTCTGAAAAAGATTAAATCCAAGATTCCTTAAATTGTATACAAGGAATCAATAAAAAACAATAATGAATTATCAGTCTTAATTACGAATAAGTATTATTTGAAATATGGGAAAATTTTATATCTAAAGTTAGTACCTCATATTTTGATGTCCTACTAGGTTTCAGCTGATTTTCAATCAGCTTTTTATTTGATAAAAAATTTTACATGAAATTTATTCATATCTTATATAAATCAAATTTCATATTGCAAAACTAAATAGTTCTTTTCATACAAAAACAGTGTTATGAAATCAGCAAATGTATTTTTTCTTAAAGTTCTGGCACTATGTAGGGAAAAATATTCTTAGATTATTTAAATTTCTTTCTTTCTTTCATTGGTATATTTCAACATACGACAGATGCGTAATTTTCTGCTTTCTATTAACTGTGAATTTCTTAAGTTTCAAAGACATTACATATTTGAAATGTAACACGCTCTGATATATACTAGTTAGTGCAACTATTCTTCTTTTTGTTGAAAAGTATACGGAAAAAAGTAATATTTTATTTATTTATTTTTTCAAATTTAATTTCAGTAGTACGATGCAGTGAATCTAGCTCTGGTAAATAAAATGAACTTAGCATTATAAGAAGATATAAAATCACTATTAACAATGATTCACCCTACTATCTTCATGAATTGCCCAAAGGTAAAAAGTAATTATCTATGATATAAAAATGTTCAAGTTTAAAACTTTATCTTTATTTCATTGCGAATTTTGAATTGCATTATTTATCCTCGCTTTCAGCATCATTACTTCTAATGTTTATTTAATATTTTAACATTTATTTATTTCGTAGAAAAGCTATACTAATACTTTCCAGTATTATTACATTAGCATACAGAGTGTGATTTTGAGAATTTCTCTTTATTAAAGAAAGGTGGTATTTCTTTTAGCTTTCTCAAAAAACAAAAACAAAAAAATGTTGCGTGCTTTTTTTTTAAATGTGTTTTATTTGAATGATTCTATCTTAAGTATTAACATTATATATTGTAATTCTTTACAATAGAACTTAATAATTTGCTGTTTAACTTATAAAGTATTTACGAAAGGAATATTTTGCTCATAAAATCTTATGCTGATTATGAATTTCTTTGAAACATCATGGTCTTCTATGCAGAAGTATATAGCTAATATACCATCAAAGTTTTTCTGCATCCTATTCGAGTGCAAGTGAACGCTATAACTAAATATGTAATGAGCTAGATGAATTAAATTTAGTACACAGTTTTTTTTTCCATCAAAATTATATATCGGTAACCAAATGTTGAACTACATCTCTTAAAGATTTCGCCATCTATTGATTTCTAAAGACGATAATTTCAAAAAGCAATGGTTTGTGTTTATGAAATTTGGTATACGACCTTGATATTAGAAAGCAATTCTGTGTCGCATATTCTGTTCATATGTTCTGTTATATTCAGTCGAAATAAGACATCCAAAATGCATCCTCGGTTTCTTTATTATAATACGAAGCACGAAATTCTCATGCACTGGACTCTGCTGCTCCATGCAAGGGTTAGATGGGGCTGGAAGGGTGACACTCTGCTGTATCCCGATACTTGATATTAATTAACATCCACAATTTCCATGCGGATTAAGAGCGGATAAGACCTTAATTAGAAAGTATACAAGAAACTTTCAAGGAGACCAATTATTCAGCTAATAATATCCACGACAGCTTGCCTAAACATTCTAGAGCTGTATGCTGTGTCCCAATTCTATTAAAGTTTGTTGACATATCCCAAAGGATGATTACTTTCAGATTAGGTCAAAACAATACAGGTATTTCCTAGACATAAACTTGCCAGATAGATGGTATAGGTACAGTGAATCAATTCCATCGTATGATAATATTCTTATTTATATTGATCATTTTAATACAAATTTGCACTTCTACAGATTTTTTTTTTTGATTCAAAATAGTTTTCCAAAATTTTTATACGCGAAATACAGTGTATGTTTAATCGATTTATTTTTACATTTTACCTTTTCAGTATACTATATTTAGACTGTTAAAAAAAGAAATTGCAATTTAACCACGTCTTTTTCAAATTATTTCTTCAAAATAAAAATTAAAAAATCGGCCTATAATATCAGTCTGACATTTGCAAAGATTTCCATGTTTAAATAAAAAATTGTTTGATAAATGATATCAATAGTAAATAATAGAGCATTAAAAGACTGAATTCTTATCATTTTCACCATCGCCTTTCATCTATTATCAATCCATTTTTAATGAGTAGAAAGGGATATTTCTAAATAACTTTAAGTGTAGTCAATCCTGATGAAAATATTTTGTCATATCCAAGATATTATAAGTGATGGAAACAAACTATTTTTTCAAAGAATCCATTCATGGTGTGTTATATATTTTCAAAGCACAAAAATATAGTATCTAAAACTTTTTTCTATTGTTAGAATCATGTAATTACATTTAAAAAAACTTCAAAATAAACAAAATATGATTATGAAATAAAATAATAATAATAGCACAATAGTTAAGAAGTTAACATCCAAATAAAATAACCCAACACATTTTTTCCCTCTTTTCTTTAGCACGCAAAGCATAGAAACAGAAAGCATTGTAATAAAGATAAAATGCAACCTCAAGATATGGAAGAATCTCCAAATTTTGGATTGTCTGTAAAACTAATTTCCGAAAGAAAAAAAAAACTTCTAAAATATACCTGCTTATCTTTGACTATGGTAACTCCAAAAATATTAAACAGTAAACAAATGAAATTCAATATTTGGTCTTCATATCAAAATAACAGATATTTCTTAAAATTTTGGACAAAATTTGTGACTAAGAAGTTGGTCCGTTTGTCCGTCCGTCCATGCGCATGTGAATGTAATATAACAAAAGCGCATAAAGCAAGGTATACAAAATTTAAAACACTATTCATTCCCTCAATTTACAGATTTTAAATTTATTATGAACTGAATAAGTGAAAGAATAAACTCTCTTTTTATTTATTTATTCATATTATAATTGGAACATAACAATTCAAAATATTCGAGTTAGAATGCAGTTTAATTAGAATTTGCAGTTTTGCATGGTATAGCATATTTCCATGTCCGTATAAAATTTTAGGAAAACTTCGTCTATGAAAAAAATTATTTTACCAACAGGCTTGATTTTCTTTATTATATGACAAAGTTAACTAAAAAAAGCGGCTTATTAAAAGAAACTGTATTAAAAAAAATTCAAAGAAAAATTTCTCTGTTCAAGATATTTTTGTTCAAGAAATTGGACAAAATAATATATTATGTCTCCAATTCAATTCTGTTTTGCAACGTTTACCATGCATTCATGTAATAATGTTACATTGAATAAGTACGTATGCATTTTTAAAGTCGCCCATTACGCTACCATATAAAATGGAATTTAAGACATTTAACTATTCCATATGCTTAAGTATATTCCGAAAATCATTCATATCATCATTGAAAAAAATTAAGCAATAAATTCAATTAAATAGATATTTTTAACAATATCTTTTAATATCCATATCTATGGTGAATTGTGAATAACTACTCACCTTAAAGAAAATGCGCACGATTTAGGTTTAATTTATTCCTTTTTGTCCAAGTGTTTGACAGTTCTTGAAGGAAAACTGTGTTGACGCTTTTCAAACTAGTTTTGTTTATATAATATGCTGTTCTGTCGGTAGTGAGTAACATCCAAGGACATTTCTGAAAGTTCTACAGCAATTGCAATTCTAAAGTTCCTCATCTTATTTTTATTTATGGCGCAATCTTAGGAGAGATAACAGAAAACGGAAGCGTGGCTATTTTTTAACTGAATATTATCGTGTTTATCGAAATAACTATAAAAATAAACTACATTTTGTGTTGAAACCTGTTAAAATGTTTGAGGATATTTCGAATGTTTCGTAATTTTGTGCTTTATGCTTTAAAAAAATAATTAAATAAATATAATGGAACTTTTTTCAAATATAATATTTTTCTTCTTTAAATGCACAAGAATCTATACATAAATTTTTTTAAGTCCATTTGTTTGTTTGGACCTTAAAAAATTCCGCACTCCTTGATGGATTCAAGTGAAATTTAGCACACGTGCTTCTTGGAATTTAGAAGGATTAACTGAGGTATTAAAAAGTTTCTACACCACCATTTAAGAGAAATGAAAAGGTGGTTAAAATATTTTACAACATAACTTTTGAACAAATCAAGGCAAAATTTTAAAATTCAAAAATTTAATTTTATAGTAGCATAACGGAAAATTTTTACCGATTTTTAATCAATATTTTAAAGTTAATTGAAAATAACTTTTATCATTCCTTTTTTTTTTTTTTTGTATGTGACTGCAAACTGTACGACTTACAAGTATATGTGCCTTGCTTTTTTACTTTCTCGTATACGTAGTATAGAGAAAGTATAGTAATCGTCAAAAAATTTGAGCTCGATATTTTGACGAATCTCCACATTTTAGATCCTCCTGGTTCAAAAAACAGATTTTTGGAAAATGTTCGTCTGTCTGTCTGTGACAAAGATAACTAAAAATGCTTTGAGCTAGACGGAGGAAATTTAGTATACGATCTTTATACCTAATTTGTAGATGTCTATCAAATTGTGAGCAAAATATGCTCAGAAGTTCGTTTGTCCGGCTGTTAGAATAGAGGATAACACAATAACTACAAAACGAAGAGGGCTAGATAGATAAGATTTTGTATAGATTTAACATCTATAGTGTACACACCTTTCAAATTTTGAGCCAAATCCAACAAAGAGTTGATTGTCTGTCGGTTTGTACTATCAGGCACTTGAAAACACAATAATTAAAAAACGCGATGATTTAAATATATCAAATTTGATATAAGATTTTGTGACTACAAATGCGGTTTTGTGTCAAATTTTTGATCCAATTAGAATCCAATTAGAATAACGTGCCCAAAGTACAAATTTTATTTTACAGTCTATTAATGGCATGCTAGGAATTAATCGCCGAAAAACTCGCCAAGAAACACACGATAGATTCTTTTAAAAAATGCTAAATTCCTATCGAAGGTTAATATTGTGCACTAATTGTACAACAATGTATACCAATGTCATGCAAGACGTGACATAACAAATGCTCTTGCATGACGACTTTATTAGAGAGTATGCAAGAAAATTTTGGGGAAACCACTTCCACTGATCTTACAAGTAGATCAAGCTGAAACGGTCGAAGCTCCCTGCAGAGAGGCTAGTATTAAACAAATTTACAATGACTCATTCTTTTTTTTTTATGGAAATGCATCCGTGTTTATCTTAAACTTATTTGAATGTTTACTAGAACAATGAAAATCATATTTAAAATTACTATTGATTTAAAATTACTATACTATAAAATTACTATAATTATTATTGATTCTACTAAATGAAGTTAATTAAACAATTTAAAAAGTTAAAGTAGACCTGAATTAAGGTAAAATGGATTTGAATTTATAAAGTAAATATTGAATTTAAAAAATTGCGTTTTGGAATTGAAATTAAACTGCGCAATTAAAACGTTAATTTTGAGAAAATGACAAAAAATCAAAATCAAAACGAAACAACGGGAATGATTTTTCTAAACTTTCTCGTAGACTCTCTAATAAAGGTGTTATCCTCCTCCCTCCCTCATAAGGTCGAGAATGACTTATATGGCGAACAATAGTCATGAAATATTGATCTTTTAAGTGGTTTTAGCATTATTACTAAATCCTTGGCTTTTTTTTTTTTGGCGATTAATCCTTGACATTTGGCATATGTATTCTAAAATCAAATATGTTATTACCAATTGAAAAAAAATGGCACGGAACAATAATTGTATTTACAAAACATCGGAATATACCAAATTTTATATATTCAAGTCACTGCATTTTTGAATTATTGCGTTTACATGCGCGCGAAAAGTACAGCCCATCAGAAAGTCAACTCCTTGAAGGATTTGATTACAAATTTAGTAAGCATATACACATTAGATGTTAAATCTGTGTTCCAAATTTTATCTGTTAGGGTTTCTTCCTTTTACAATTGTCGTGTTAACTCATGTTCGACCAACCGGACAGACAGACTTCCTCTGAATGGATTTCGCTAAAAATTAGACTGAAATCTATAAATTTGTTGTAAAGACTATATACCAAATGTCATCAATCTAGTTAAACGCACTTTTGAGTTATCGTTATTAGAGTTAGATTTTACAAATTTAAAGTACAAAAATATAAAATAATTGCTCTTTAATACTTTAATACAATTGCGAGAAAAAAATTAAAAATTTTATGTATGCAAAATTTATTGTTTTTGGTATTGATTTGAAACTAAGAATAACAGTAAGTGAATACTTGCATATACAAATTTAACAGATTTTCGAAATGAATTTTCTCAATATAAAGTTAATTAAACATTTTTGAGTTCTGATTATTGAAATTACAATTCTTTTTTTAAAAAATAGACAATAAAAGTGAACTAAGATAATAAAATGGGGGAAAAAATTCATGAAACTACATATATTTTTCAAAAAATATAGCTCCCATTTTTTCTCTTAATTATAATGAAATATTAATATGAAATCCCTCAAAAAATAAATGATACGTGTTTTATAAAACAGCATTTACAACATTTCACCATTTGGTGGCGTTAGATTTAACAGATATTTCAATTATTAGAGATATAGTCCTTGTTTTAATTTAATGTCTGCCTTCGTCAAATTGAAATATACTTAAAACTGCTTTCTAATCTTTAATCCATTCTTTAAGTATTTCTGTATCTTTCATAACTTCGGCCACTTTCTCTCGTAACCGCTTCACTTGTTCCGGCGACAATGAATTCTTACCATCGCCAACAATACCCTTTCTGAAATAATTAATTTTATGAGCAGGTTTTTCAGAACTAGAGTTTGGATCATTATGTGGAAGCTCTAACTTAAGGTTCTTCTTCATATGATCGAAACTTGTATTCTTCACAATCTTATCCAAAAGCGATTCATCATTAGAAAGATTCTGATAATATTTTTCACCAAGGAATCTGGCAATTCTCAGGATTTCTTCCTTAGGGTTTACGTGAAGTTTCTCGTATGATATCAGCAGTAAATTATCATCATCTTTATGATCAAGAAATGATAAAACATGTTCGAAATAGCTTCCATATTCTATGTTACCTGAAAGGAATCCTTCGAAACATTCTTCAAAATTCAATTTTTCCTCACGCACATTTTCCATGAAGTGGAAGTAACTCACGAAAGTGTCTTCTGGATTCCTGTAGATGTAGAGGACCTTCGATTTCGGGTTCTTTTTTACCATGTCGTACCGATAGTGATGCTTGTACATTCTCACACCTTCCAAACTGTCGATGACGTCAGGTCCCACCATTTCCATGAATGTTTTTGCATGAACATCCTGGAAAGATGGGAAAGATTCTCCTCTAGAAGTGATCTGTATCAATATGTACTGAAGCCAAAAAGTTCCCGTCTTAGGGTAAGATGCAATAATTATGTCGTCATCCTTTGGAACGTAATCTAACGTTCCTTCGATGTTATCTTTTGTAAACCAGGTAACTTTTGGAAAAGGAACTCCTCTGATTATTTGGAATCTTGACATCCTTGTCCAATAACTATGAAAAATCAGAGACATTAATATTCTTTTAGAGTGGCGAAAAATTCAAATTTTTATTTAGACATTATTGAAAAACTCCACATAGTAAAATATAGATGCAAACAGAACTTAGTAGTTTAATAATAATGGTTTTGTATTGATTTTCCATTTCTACCAATAATAAAAATGAATATGTGTGTGTGTGTAATGGTTCACTACAGGATAACCAGTTTGATCTACAGCTATCAAATTTGGCACATATATACTTTGGAGGGTGAGAATGTGCACTTAGGAGTGATTTTTTTTTTTTTTTTGAAATTTAAGTAAGAATTTCAATTTATTAAAAATTAAGAGGAATTTTGGCATTTAACCACGATAACTTCAAAAAAAATGATTGCACAATAGAGAAATTTACATCTTTCCAAAATCTATCTATATATATGCTACGATCAATGTGAATAATCGGTTATTTTTAATACTAACCGGTCATTATAAATAATAACCAAACCGATTAGTATTAATACTAACCGGTCATTATTAATAATAAAAAACATACTAGTATTAATAATGACCGGTTAGTATCAATAATAAACAATTATTCACATTGACATATATAACACTAATGTACGTGACACAGAAATCACTCTTATTTCTTATTTCCGATTGCTAGTAACAAAACGTGAACAAGTCCTCATATGAAAGTTCAGACTGCTTCATGAATATTTTTATAACTAATTCAACACTTCACTAATTAAGGAACTGCAAATTATTCTTAGAAATATTCAGGAGAGGGTACGCTGTGTCATTAAAAACTTTATTTAATCAGGGGAAAGAAAATCTAACAGAAAACATAGCTATGAATGAAAATAGGCTTAACCGTAGTCAAATAGGTACTTGATATGATTTACTGTATATATATATGCAAAAAAGTCTACAAGCACGCGTGCATTGAAAGAAGAAATTCAACGCTGCATCAACGAAATTCAGCCACATTTATGCAAAATGGTCATGGGAAATTTCGACAAAATAGTAAATATGTGCCAGAAGAGTTCATAGAGGGTCATTTGTCCTATGTGTTATTCCATACATAACCCTATCCTGCGTACTTTACGATTCAACAAAAATATAACAATTTAAAGAAAAAAACTGTGCTTTTTTCATTCAAATCTTTCTTAACACGTTGTTCTATCATGTAAAGCTTCATTTTTACTCATCCTAAACTAACAGCTGTCAAATGATTTTTAAATAGAGATGCCATCACTTACTGCAAGAATGGTGGCAAATTCAAATCTTGCGTTAATTTTGGGACACGCTTTACATTAATATTTTGAGTTAATTAATATAGTAACAATATCTTTAGTAATATGTTGATTAGTAAATATATTAACCTAAATAATGAAATTTTTTTAAAGAATATATATTTAAAAAAGCAAAAGCTGTATCTGTGCTGTCAGCAATCTGGTATGATAAGAATACATTAAATCTCAACCAAACATATATCTAAATACAAATACCAATAAATATACCTAATTCGAAGTAAACCAATGTATATTACCCTCGAAGCTTTCGAGATTCTTGTGCTATGAAATCCTTTTTCTCTAAAGCTTAAATTTCTTGGATAACCAAATTCTATTTATCTTATCGCTCAACGAATCATGCAGAAAATGTTTTTGTTTTTGTTTTTACTGCCCAAGGATAAAAGTGATGATAAGAAAAGCAGATAAAGGAAATGATAAGTATGTTTTCAATCTTATAATATTACGTCTATGATAAACATGTAAATCGCGAATACCAGCAAAAAAAGACAGCGAAAATTGTTTCAAATTAATTAAATTTGTTTGAAAAAGGTATTTTACACATCAAAGCTGAAATAATGTATAGAAATTATTTTGTAAAAGATATATTTTCTCGTATATGAAGTATAGAGAAAGTATAGTAATCGTCAAAAAATTCGAAAGCAAGATTTTAACGAATCTCTACATTTTAGACCTCTCTGAGTTCGAAAAACACATTTTGAGTCTGTCTTTCTGTGACAAAGATAATTAAAAACCGCTTTGAGCAAGGCGGTTGAAATTTAAAATATTTAATTTTCATTATTAATTATAATATTAATTTAAATAAAAAAATTGTGTAAATTCTGTTCAGAAGAAGGAAGTCTGCCCTGCTGTTCGAATATAAGTTAGCATGATAACTACAAAATGAAGAGAACCTAATAGATAAAATTCAGTACACAGGTTTAACATTTTTAATATAGGTGCCTACCAAGTTTTGAGAAAATCCAACGAAGGCTTGATCGTCTGTCGTTCTGTACTTTCCAAAAACATGTAAATGCGATGATTCAAAGACTCAATGACAGAAATACATGAAATTTGATAAGTGATTTTTGCAACTTTAAGTATAATTTTACATCAAATGTTTGCTATAGAGTAGAGATTAATATCCAAAAAAAACTTGCCAAGAATCATACTATCGATTCTCTAAAAATGCCAAATTTACTCCAAAGGTTAATATTTTGTAACTATTGTACGCAATGCAATGCAAAACGTTCACTGGGATGCATCTTTATCAGAAAGTTTGGAAAGTTTTGCAAAGCCACACCCTCAGGATTTTTTTAATGGATTAGTAATTGCTTGTATTATTGTTTAAGTTTCTTTTATATTGTTACGAATTTTACCGGGTTCGTTTGGATAGTGGAAGTTATATGGCAGGCGGCAGTAGGAAAAGAAACAACGACGTTTATTTACACGAAGACACACAGGACAGCACAAAAACGACAACTATATACAGCATAGAAGACGATTATCTTCAGCCGAGACGTGCAGCATACAACAGCATACACAGCAGCATACAACAGCATATACAGCAGCATACAACAAGACTCTACTGCAGACAGTAGTGCACAGATTAGTTCAGCACTAGCTTAACTCCGTCGCTGCTCTGCTAATCCCTGGAAGACCAGTTCTTCACCGTCGATTCCTACTACTACTCTGTCGCTTCCGATTACTACTACGACAACTCTGTCTGGTAGCTGCAGATCCTTTTATAGTTCTCAGGAGGCGGGGCTAAAAGCCTCTCAACCAATCAGGAACGTTCGAGGCGTATCTCGGTTCCTACTGGACGGATCGGGAAAATTCTCGATGTTTCGGGTATAATCTATTTTGGCACCAAAGTCGCCAAGTTCGTTGATAAATGGTCGCAAAGCTCTGGGACCTCCGACTCGACACCCTGACTCCGTTCAATAACGATGACTTTAAAACCGTCTTTCTGATGATGGAACGAACTATGCTGGGAAGCCGAATTGCAGGTTTGTAACATTGCTCCCGTCTTCAAAGACTGACGTCTCGGCAGTCCTACTTCAATCCAACAGCTGGCGTAGGCTTCCGAATGATGTGATGACGATGCTTTAGGTGACTTCCGGTCTTTCGAAGATGACATCGTTTACTAATCTGGCGGCGACTAAAGATCCATCCGAACTTTCTCAATGGTTTTGACTCGGACCTCTTCGTCATTTCGGATTGTGCACCCAGACTTAATTTCTATTCTTGAAATGCAATGTGTCTCATGGAGCGAAACGCTGGATCGTAGTAGAGTCCTCCGGAGTGAATTCTTGCCAGGCTGGTCGGTTGGTCACTTTGAACTTCTTCCATCGAACCAGCCGTGTATCAGAATGATCCAACAGTGCCTCCTGAAGTCCACTCGAAAGACAGGTATTCGCCTTCATCGTCAAAGCTTCCGCGGGAATATCTCCGCCCATTCCCGGCTCATTCTCGACACTTGAGAATTGTCCGCAGCTCTCCACACTGGATCTTCTGAAGAGGACATCTGCCTTTACGGGAAGGGCTCTTCTGCAACGACACAACTTGACCGGATACGCAGCAGAATCATCGACTCCTATTTGCTTGACACTCCTCGAAAAATCCACAGGAAACCCGAATTCGTGGAGGAAATTGAGACCGTGACTACAGGAATCAGCGATTCCAGCCACGTAGTCTCCTTTCGTGTCACTATGCAAGGATATATCAAAAGGCTTGCAGAGTGATAGTCCCCTTAATCTTTGAGACGAATCCAATCCAAACAGGGTCGCATTAACTCTTGCATCCATAGACATCGAGCACGGGTCGCCACCAACAGACCCGTCCGAAGAAAGTCCATCTTCTCCATCCCCAAGCGCCTGTACTTTCGGTTCCACTTCAAGGGACTCATTCGGAGAAGTTTGTTTCAGTTCTGCAATTATTTGACATTCTCCCTGTTCGTTCCTCGTTATTAAACCGGTTCATCCTCCGGATGGCTAAGCCTCTTTTCGGTAACACCGGTCTCCATTCGATCTTCAGTCTTTTCTTCCACTTGGCTCTCGCTGCTTCCTTCCATTTCTTCTGTGATAACTTGGATGTCTTTAATTTTGTTAACTTTATCTTCTAAAATTTCTTTCCACGACGAAAGGCCTTTCTTCAATTCACTCTTCATGTCTTCATATCCGGTTTTAATTTCATCCGTGAAAGCTTCCATTTCTTGCAAAAGTTTATCTTGTCTGGCTTTCATCTCCTCCATTCTTTCTTGACCGGAACGCATCTCTTTCTCCGTAGATTTCTTCATCTCAGGCAACAGAGCCAGTAATTCACCATTACCGCTATCAGCCATCGTAGCCTGAGATCTCATTTTCACCATACACTGTTGACCACTATCCCACTTCTGACACCAAATGACACGAATTTTACCGGGTTCGTTTGGATAGTGGAAGTTAGATAGTGTGGAGAACGCTCAATCAGCAGGCGGCAGTAGAAAAAGAAACAACGACGTTTATTTACACGAAGACCCACAGGACAGCACAAAAACGACAACTATATACAGCATAGAAGACGATTATCTTCAGCCGAGACGTGCAGCATACAACAAGACTCTACTGCAAACAGTAGCGCACAGCTTATTTCAGCACTAGCTTAACTCCGTCGCTGCTCTGCTAATCCCTGGAAGACCAGTTCTTCACCATCGATTCCGACTACTCTGTCTGGCAGCTGCAGACCCTTTTATAAGTCTCAGGAGGCGGGACTAGAACCCTCTCAACCAATCAGGAACGTTCGAGGCGTATCTGGGTTCCTACTGAACGGATCGGGAAAATTCTCGATGTTTCGGGTATAATCTATTTTGGCACCAAATTCGCCAAGCTCTGGGACCTCCGACGCGACACCCGGACTCCGTCCAATACCGATGACTTTAAAATAGTCTTTCTGATGATGGAACAAACTATGCTGGGAAGCCGAATTGCAGGTTTGTAACAATATACATCAAAAATTCATTTAGTGCGATTGCAAGCATTCTAAGTGCTCAAGCTTTAAAAAAGTTTCAAATATTTCTTTTTTATTCTTTCTTCATATAAACAATTAACTAACTATATATCAACATTATCGTTTTCAAACATTCTGAATATATCCAAGTGAACGCCCGTTTGTTTATTTCAGCTTTATATAATTCCGCATCTCTTAATAGATTCGAATGAAATTTGGCACATACATATATTCTTTTGTACGTAGAAGGATTAATTCCACTATTAAAAATTTCCTGCGCTATTCTGAAATAAACAAAACGTTGCAGCATTTTTTTTCTTACTTCTGAACATACTACTGTGAAAAAATATTTTCACACAATCTAAAAATTAAAACAATATCGATTTAGTGACACCAGTTTCATTTTTGTATTACTATTCTATGATTTTAATTAGTTCTATGATTTCTAATTAAATTGCGTAACAATTCGTTTATTTTTTTCCTGCGTATATAATTTTCATTGTTTAAAAATGCGAACGACATTGTTTAATTTGTCACTCGCACGCTTTTGCCTATGTTAAGATGCTTTTTTTTTGGACTGTTTTATTTTTATTGCACAGAATAATCACTTTTTATTATGCGTTTACAGTACATTGTCTTTAAAATTCTTGCAATTTCTTTCTAGCACTTTTAAATTTATAATAGACCCAGATGATATATCTTTTTAATACAGATATATGTTTCCGATGACAATAAAATATTTTAATATTTAAATAGTTCAATTGTAAGGTTTGATTACATGTATGTTCAATTACAATGTTAGCAAACATTGTTTTCAGAGAAAACACAGTTACTGGCTTCTGTCGAAATCAAAAATACAAAGTGTATTGTTGTTTCAGTTCGTATTCCTCACATCCTCAATTTGTCTTTTAAGCCATAAAGATTATGGAAATTATTTTCACTCCTCTTCATATATGATGCCATGATTACTCGAAACATGCTTGGGCAGTCACGTCATTATTTGACTTTGATTACTGTTCTTTTTTGAACTGCCTCTAGTGGTAATACAAACTTAAAGATCTTCATATGTTGTAAACATAGAAAATCTAGTGTGGCGAACAGAAAGGAAAACGACATATTGCAGTGGTGCAATCTTATAGATGATTTTGAAGAAAACTTCCGGTGCGATGGAGTGCTTCCAAAAAATTACGTTATTGTATTATTAATAGGTAGGAAAAAATGCAGTGTAATGTGACAATGATTTGAGTTTTCTGTTCAACTGCTTTCATTTATCTATCACGAGTAAATTATTAAATTAAAAGAGGAAACAATGTAACACATGTTAACATTTTATGATGTTTGTTTACAGTGATCTGCATGCACCAATACGGAGTCAAAAGTTTTTTTTTTTTCTTTCTTTCTGTAATTGTTATTGAATTTTATGATGTGTATACAACACGTCGAGCTCACAGGTTGACAAAGGAGAAACCTCACGGTTTACGTAGTAAGAAAATAAATAAAAAAGAATATCCGTACACCTTAGTACGAAACATCGTAGTATGATACTATTTTAGGATTGATTCGTCTATTTGCATTTTATTTTTAAAATTTGCTCGTATAGCATCAACAATATGCATAATTAAGATGCATTCAATATCATCATCATATACATGAGTATAAATCTAGTAACAAATACCTTTTACACTTGGTAAATAAACTTTGTTGCAAAATATACTTATTTTAAAAAAAAGTATTAAAAGGAAAATTTTACGTAAACAAAATTAGTATAGACAAACATTAATTTTTGAATTTAAAAGTATTACGGAAAAATGTTTTCGTGCATTATTGTTGTTACGAATCTCTAATATTACTTTCCTTCGCAATTAGTTTTACAGATATTTTAATGATTGCTGAATGGATGCCGGGATGTTTTTAAATTAAAAGAAATAATTAATTGGTGTAAAACCAACGATTATAAATAATCTTTTTCAAATTCAGTTCTGAGTATTAACATTAGTCCTTTCCAACATGATAATGTAATTTGTCATCGCCTCATTTGTCTGCTAAATAAATATTGGCTAATGTCATAACTTGCACTTATATTTCAATTAAATGTTTGTAGATGGCAACATCATCAAGATTTAAGAAAAGTAAACGAAGAATTTTCATTATTTTATCTGGATGACATGAATAATTTTAAGCAATATGTATATCTAATTTTTTTCAATGCTTAATTTTTTTTTACTAAAAAGTAATAATTTGGGCTGGAAATAGCTAAATGCTTATTATAGAAGGGGCATTTTAGAAAAAAAAAATCTATCATACTGTGGTTTTATTAATAAGATTATATGGTCAGAAAATTCCAAACCGACCTTAATCTAAAAGTTATAGCATGATCGTTACACCTTTACTCCGGTGCTTTATTAGAATTCGCATATTGGTGACAGCAGTGCAATTTTTCTTAGCATATATATTGCAAAAGTGTGCCGCCAATAACTGCCTTCGTTTTATTAATTTTACATTAACTATTAAACATATTTTAATCAACGAATTAAAGTTGGTTATCATAATAATGGGAACACTACAAACGAGTACAAAAAAGTTTCATTAATAAGGCATAGGCCATCTTTGGCATGTAATATAGCTTAGATTAGCTTGGGAATCGAATCATACAAGTGCTGAATTGAGTTTAGAGAAATACCGTACCATTCTTCATGGAGATATTATGAAAGTTCCGGAAGAGATGTCCATGGAAAATACCGATTCCGGATTGAATGTTCTAAAATAGACCATTACAATTCGATTATATTGAGGTCATGGGACTATGAGGGGCAAAATAGATTTTTCACTTCATCATCATGCTCATTAAACTACGATTGGACAAGTCCAGTACACGAATAAGAGCATTATCATCCTGGAAAATTCTATATTCAGCAGGAAACAAAGTTTGCATCATAGGATGGATCCATGATGGCCCCCATTATGGTCAGTTAAAGCTTCTCTATAATTCTTCCCAGTGATCTTTCCTTTTAGGGTTATGATTGAGCCTGCAGAAAACCACGCCACGGTTGCTCACATCAAAGCAGATCCACCTCCATGCCTGATAGCTGGTAGGAGATAATCACCATTATACACTTGAGTAGGTATCCTCTAAACGTGTACACGTCGTGCTGTGGGGAAAAGTGCGAAAGACGATAATTCGTCTGATCATATAAATACTTTCCACTTATCAATCGACCAGGTTTTATGATATGGCACAACTGTAGATGACGTTTGGTATTAAAATCAGTATGAAATGGTTTATGAAGGTGTCTCTAAACCATAATTATTGACACTGGAGAATCCAGATACTGGTTGAGTATTGCGGTCATTTTGGTTGCCGTTGTTTTCTTTACATCACATATCGCTTTAACACCCATTAGTCTTTCACCCAGATTCTTCTTCGGTCTAATATTTTGCTTTGCCGTGCTAACATGACTTTAGACACCTCACCCCGAGAAACGCTTATAATCCAGGATGTTTCGATAATAGTTGCTCCAGCTAGTGGGACTTGAACAATTCGGGCTTTTTGAAAACCTGTGTGGTCTACACTTCTGACAAAAATCAAAAACATATACAAGTACACTAAAGATATTCTATTTTTTACATTTAAAATAACCGATAACTAGGATTATATTTTATATTTACGGAGCGCATTCTTAAAAGTTCCTTTTATTCGCAGGTGTTTCTATTATTTTGAAAATCACCTATATAAATCCATGGCAATATATGCTAAAAAATAATCAGCTAAGTCCATCTCTCACAATTTAAACAGTAATATCTATATAACCTGTGTGAAGTACTATAGAGAATAAAAGGAGTCTTCCTAGAATTTACTCTTTCCGCATTCCGAATATTAACTTTGCAGTGAAATAAAATGAATAAAAGTAAGAAAGTGAAATAAAAGTACAAAAAAAAAAAAAAAAACCTGTTGACAGTTAAGCATAAAAAAGTTGAGAATGCTTTATTTTTGTGTTATGAACAATTAAAAAGAAAATTTGTATCTGCAATTGGGGTAATATTGCAGGAACAAGTTATGGAATTTTTCAAATGTAATCAGTTTTAATCAATTTTCTTAAGAATTAGGCCCACGATTTACAGTAATGTTTTGTTTATGTTTCCTGCATTTAAGTCGAGCATTACAGAATTTATGTTAAAATGTGAATAGTTTATATCCTTTAAGTTACTTTTTCTCTACTAAATTCTTGAAACGTGCAGTGCAGTATATTAACTACCAATGCAGTCTTCTATTTTAAACGTTTAACTTTTTTTCCCATATGTGCATCGATTTACCGAATTTTGATAGTTGTAAGCAAAAATTAAACCATTCATAACGATTATAATTCAATATTAAAATTACTTCGAATAAATAGATAAGTCAAGTATTCAATGGATTTCTGTTTGAATTAAAATAAGAAAATATTCTCAAAATAGTGGGTGTCATTAGATAGTAAAGAAAATAAAACAATTAAGTGGTTAAATCGACACGTTACCGACAACTGCTTCTATGATTTACCGGGCCAATCTCACATTCTACGTGGCTTGAGATAAATGGAGGACTTAGTACTCAATAAGATGTGAGAAAATATATATTATAACAATGAATTTTGGTAAAAACACTTTTGGTATTTATTGGTGGACAAAGAAATGAGTTCATAGAAGTCCGGCCTATCTGACTCTGTTATCCAGCCTGCCCTACAGCCACATAGTCTAGTGTACTATAATTGAAAAGACGACTCATCGGACCATATGACCCATTTTCAGTCATCTACTGTCCGATTCTTGTGCTCCATTGCAAACTTCTGATCTTGTTCAAGATAGCTATAAGTTTTGGAACATGTCGTCGTCTTTCAGTCTACACGGAGTAATGTGCAGAGAACAGTTCATTCGGAGACCTTTGCAGTTGCTCCAATTTAATGTACTGCAGCTCTTCTATTGGACTGGTCAACTCTCATGTCAGATCATGCATTGCAAGCATGACATTAGGACCCGAATTTTTTACTTGGTAGCCCTCTCTCTATAAACATTAATATCCAATTTTATTGTTTCCTATACCAGTTGAAATGTACTGGAGTGGGGGAAAGGCAAGATTTGTCAAAACCATGGTAACGGAGAAGAGGAAAGTATGGAGAGTGGGAAAATACTATGATCTTGAAATGGCTATTTTATTTACATAGATTATAGCGGTACTGATATAATTTTGCTGCAGTCTACATTTTAAATGACAACCACCCTTGCTTAATTTAAAAAAAAAAAAAATCTCTTTCTGTTCATTTTCTATACAAGTAAATAGACCCTGAATTAAAAAAAAAAAAAAAAGTTCGAATCCAAATATTTTTTAAATCAGAGGCTAGGATATAATGGTGAAATAATTCTTTAAAAAATAGTGAACTATTTAACTAATAAGAACTATTTAAACTAATTTTCAAAAGTTAATAGAATGTATATGTATTATTAATAATAAAAAAAATATTTAATACTTTACTGAATATTATGTGCAATGGAGTAGACATAAAAATATTTTCATGTACCAGCACAGCTACAACTTAAGTCTTATCTTCAGGAATAAAAGCTAAAAAATAGTTTTGAAATCTAAAGTATGCTTTGAGAATATATTTGCAAGGCAGTAACATATTTACTCTAAATCAAAATACAGTAACTAAAAAAGTACTGCTTTTTGATGGGGATGGAATTAAAAGCCCATTTTTAAATAAAGCATGGTAGTTGGTTTTAAACCCTCGCAAGTTATTCAAATTAAGCAAGACAGATACAAAAATATTTTGATTAATATAAAAAAGTTTGATTAAAATTCTTCGGCCAAACCGATTATCCCCCAGAATTGATTAAAGGAATAAAATGCTACATTTGCCTCACAATTAATCAACTGCCTGCCAAATTTAGATGTTTGAAATTATTAACTCCAATATATATTCAAATCTATCACCACTAGTATTTCAGCAATATATTTTTTCTGGAAAAATCAACTTTATCTTAACGTTCTTTTTTTTTAGTACTCTTCAATGTTTTCTATATAGTGTGGAAATTTTTGTATGTTTAAATTTGAGAAATGAACTCAAAATAAACAATACAATCAATAATAACAACAGTTTTCATTTAGGAAACAGTTCCTCCTTTCCTTCAAAATATTCAACCTTCAACTCTATTACTATTTAGTCCAGCCTTCCTTCATCCATTGCATTAACAATAAACGATGATAATTATTGCAAGATGTGCTTTTACAATGATTAAGTATCATTCATGATACATTTAAAACATATTTATTTCATTCCACATTCAAATCACATTTAGAAGCACAGATTTCAGAGAAAAGAAAATACTATTCGTAAATGGATTTTGCGACGACACAATCTCATTAAGGAACGATGAGTACATTTCCAGTATTCCCTTTGACCTTGGATTCCCCTATTATAATTGATACTAGTAAATGCAAACATCTCCTCCTTTCATCTTTCCGTTCACCCCTATTTTGACGAATTAAACCCATACTAATGCATGCGCAAAAACGAGGTGGGTTTTACAATCCATTGCTGAACAGTATATATTGAGATTTATAGATGCAAGTATAAAGCAACATGAAGTAATATAATACAGAGATAAATAATTTAATAAAATAAGAGATGATAGGAGAGAACACTAGACTTGGGTAAAATGAGGATTTCAGTTAAAAACTTTTTAAATATTCTAGATATTTACATCAAATTATTTTCAGAAGAAATAGCCAATTTGGATGCTCTCTCCAAATTGATATTAAAGTAACTATCCAAAATGCCAGAAATCAAATACAATTGATCAATTTCTGATTCATCGTCACAAATTTTCAGATACTCTTCACAATCATCATAAAAATTTTCAACTAGCTTCCTAACACGTGAACATATTGACTTTTTCATGCAAGCAACAACAGAATACACCCATGCACCTAATGCCTCTTCCATTCCTATGGCTAAAAACCATTCATGAAGATATTTAAGCAGTACAACCAATGTGTAGTAATCGAAATGAAGAACAACGCTGAAGTATGGAGGCTGGCCAGCTATTTCTTCAATAGGTTCCAAATACGATTCATTATAAATTTCAGAACATAATTTAGAACCTAAACAAAAAGTGCACCAATCTTGTATGCTATCAGAAACGTCTAAGAGAGTTTCCAGTCGAATGGGAAATCGGATTTTCAGTTCATCCCTGCGAGTATTAATTTCTAATGCGCGACGAGTAAATTGAAAAATAGCAGGGCGCATTTCCAGCCTTTTCAATTTATCTTCGTCTTCGACAGGAGCCTCTGGCAATGGATTTCTTTCCAAGTTGACCTCTGCATCTTCCAATCTTGAGATATGTATGAACTCACTGCCATCTTGAGCTTTAGTATGTATATCAAGGTGGCGAGTGATAGGCTCAACATATAGAAGTGGTACAGGTGGCATTTCCTAAAAAACAAAATCAATTAAATGTTTTGCATACTAGACTGAATTTATTATTATAAAAAATGAGGAAATAGCGAAATATTGTAATCTATAAAGCAGTACAAGAACGGCATATATAGATTTGAAGTATTAAACATAAAATTAAGTTTACACACACAGTCATGAATAAGACATACAAAAATAAAATAGTCACAAACATAATACAAAAACATCCACAAAAATCAATAATAAATTCTTCAAAACAATTGAATACATGAAGCAGAAGATTTTTAAGGTAATGTAAAGATAAGCATATTTTCTCATACTCATTACAGTTAGTTGGCATTTAATTTTAATTAAAAAATGAAAAAATTGAAATAATTAAAAGAAACATTAACTTCTTTTTGATATAACTCTTTTTATGGCTCTTATATTTGTGTATTAATACAATTGTGTACACATTAATCTTTTTTTAGTGGCCTAAGAGAGTAAACTCTATTTTGATACTCAATCTAAATTTGAGCTTGAAAAACCATTCTGAATTGCTTTTTACTTTTAACATTGCAGCTTTAAAGGGTTTGCCCCTCATTCATATTTTTATATTAAGATGCATTCCTCTTTCCCACAGATCTCAAATTATACTAGGATATATAAATTCAATTTTCAATAATAGGGGGGAAGTGGGACAGATTTCAATCCCCCCCATATTTTATTACTTTATACTTACCAAGAATGCAATTTTCAAAAATCTAATAGTATGTTCTTATATTTATTTTTAAAAAATACAATAACAAAATACAAGCAATTAACTTTTATTTGCATAGTTAAAAAGGTTTGAGAAAATCAAAATTAATAAATAATATATTTTGATATACTTTTCATTCAATGATTCATGGTTCCAAATAAAAACTGATTTTGAAATCATTAATGCTATCATGTATAGAATTTTTTTATTTTCTTTTATAACTATTCCCAACTGATTGCAATATGTTATTATTTAATAATTTTTTTTTCTTTCTTAGATGCTTTTTCTTTCATATTTATGGCATTTTTATACATATATACAAGATAAAATTAATTTCTTTTAATTTAGAATGACAAAAGTCTTAATAAATAACTTTCTTAACTTAGCTTCATTTTTTTCATCACTTAATATTTATTATATTACTTTATTATATTTACAGTAGAATTTCTCGTAACTGAAATTAAGTGGTAAGCATGATTTTTGGTCAAAAAGTTTTTTATGTGAAATAACACAGAATGATCTACAGTATTAATTCATACTTTATATGATACAATTATTAAAAAAATAAAGAATATGTTTAAGCATTGGTGCTCTTAAGTAAATTTTTAGGAAAAAAAATGGAATTTCATTTAATGCTTTTTTATGTTAATGAAAGCACTTTTTTTATTGTTGTACATTACTGCTTTATATTATTTAAAATATATATGTGTATATTAAATAACATAATTTATACTAACTTATAAATTTTAATAAACTTAAAATCATCAACTTGATATTGCACTGTAACATACCAATAACTAATTTTATTAAACTTTATTCAGAAAAAGTAAAAAGGTTAATCATTGGCATATTTAGCTCTTACGAAAATATACTGAAATGTAATCAAACATGTCTCATTCCTTCCACTGCAGAATCTTCTTTTAAACTGCATATCTTATAAAAGCATCTATATGTAAACTTAATTTGACTGTTAGTTTACGACACTATATCTTTGAGTTTATTATACATTTAAAATATTTTTTATTTCAAAAATAATAAGAATGAAAAAAAATGAAAAAATAAGAATTTGCATCTACTTCTAAAGCATGAAGCTAATATTTGTTTTAAACAAAAATAATATTATAGCTCGTATATCAATTATTATCAAGCAAAGGGGCTATAGTTGCTCTCTCTAATAGTGAAATTAGAAATAGATTCTAATCTTTTATTTAGATATAAATGCAGTTGCCCCATTCCTCCCAACATTTCCCTATGATTTAGGAATTGTATTTCTGAAGTATATAGTACAATATTACACAAAATTTAATGAATTACAGGTTTTTTTTTCTTTGCAACATATCCACATATTTCATTTTCTTCAAAATCCCATCAATAAAAACTAAATTTCCAATGAAAATTTAAAATCCATCACTACTTTTCTAATCTTACATTCTAAATAATTATCAATAAACAAATTTCTTAATTGTCTAAGGTAAAATATTAATTCAGCTATTATGTTTACAGCCAAATCAGTCTTGAGACAAAGGATGATAGCAAAGCTAAAGTGCCAGCAATATATAGCAGTTCCAAAAGTTTATGGGATAAGTTGTATCAGTTTATAAACAGAACTCTGGATAGTGACTTGATCATTTAGCAGGGCAATTTTACCAAAGCAAGAAAAAGAAGGGAAAAAAAAAAAAAAAAAAGATTGGGACAGCAAGTTTCAAAACTGCAAAGAAATTTCAGTAAATAAAAATATGTTACTATAACAACATTGTGAAAACTCATGTTGATGAGTAGAATATTGTTGACTCTACTATCAGAAAACTCTGAATTCAAGACTGTGTGGTAATCTATTCCAAACGAAAAGGAATCAGTAAATAAGTGACTGAAAGTTCCATTGTCAGATATGTCTGCTTCAATAGATTCCACAGCTCAGGAAAAAAGTGCAGAAGACATTTGAGAGGAGATGCTACATCGGTCAAAAGCCAGGTCATATTGCTAAGAATTCTAGATGGAATGAAAACAAGTCAAGAATTGAAGGCGATGCTTTTTTGTGTATCGTAGATGTTTCAGAAGAAAAAAAAAAATGTATGGATAGTGGACAGTGGAGTAATTGCTCTTATGACAATACACAATAACCATTTTGTGAATTCTCATTAAATCCACTTCACTTAAAATTAGTATATGTTCAAAATAATGATGCTATTGTAGCTTATGACCATAGAGATGTAAATGTGGAAATAAAAATCAATGACAAGTGGGACAGTTAGCCCCTAAGAAAGATATGGTATGTTTCTGATATCAGCAAAAACCTCTTTGCCATTAGACATTAAAGAAGGGTTTTTAAGATCTGGATCTGAAAAAATAAGTGGTCCTCAATGGTAGATTACATATAAAAGGCATAAGAACAATGTATAAACTATATGCTTTAGAAATGTGTTATATATGTAGCTGTATTTGCAGAATTAAGTATTACCTCAATAGATTAATCCCTGCAACCGTGGACGAAAGATTGAGCCAAAATACCATTCATGTGATGTATATACCGAGCAAATAAATAGAATTGCAAAAGATAAATTTCTATATGATGGAAATTGCTATTTATGTGTTAAACAGAACAGAGTCAAAATCAGTTAATGATGAAATATGAACTGTATGTTTATGAATTGTAGTGAACTATAGTTTTCTAAAGAACTAAATGTAGTTTTCTAAAGATGCATTTAACTGGATTCATTTGCATACATTTAGCACTGAATGCTTTGTGCAAGCATCAAAACAATAAAATTAAAGGAATAAGAAGTTTGTCTAAGATGCTTTTGTTGGTGACAGAGGAGAAAAGGATAGCTACAAAATTTGGATAAAAGAGAAAAGCAAGATTATTCTGAGTTGAAGAGTGATATTTCAGGATGAAAAATAAAACTGTGTTGTAGATGGATTTTTAGCCAATAATCAAAAGTAAAGTGTGTAATTCATGAAGAAATTTATATATATATATATATATATATAATGATATTCTGAGTTCTGATTTCAATTCTAATTAATTTCCAAAGTTTTATCTTAATTTAGCCTATAGAAAGTTTATTCTCCTATTTCTTGATCTAATTCCACTGTCTCTACTTAACTAATTCAAGAGAGCTTTGTAAAATTGCTGAATTGGCTGAATGCCGACACTTTCGCACGCTCAGCGTGAAGAGATAGAAAAATGTCAAATAAGCACATTCTTTTTTCTTTTTTTTAAAATCCCTGCGTTTCCCTTACTTGCGATTGAAATGCATCAGAAATCCTTATCAGAATCTTAACAATATATTGGCACTGTAAAAAGACATTTTCCCTATCCATATCTCATGTTATATAAGTTGAGGGATAATATATTTCGCTCTTCTTCCCGACTTCTGCCTTTGTGCCATGCTGTGCTTTGGCAGACGTGCCTGCTTGTAAATAATGAATGCTTCTCCAAGATGAAATAAAGCGAACTTAAAAATTACAAAGTCTCTTCACTGCTCGTTGCACCTGCATTCTGCTTCACATAAAATACTTGCATACACACACACATTATATATATATAACCAGGAAGCTTATTGTAAAAAGAAACTTAATTGTTTTACAAGATATTCAAAATATATCAGTTAAAGAGATACCATTACAAGAAATGATTCAACATCTCTTTCTGTTAATGCACACAATCATGAAGACTGCACAGGGTTTCCTGTTTCTTGCTATTGTCACAAGACCCGGCATATCTCATGCAGTGCAAATGCTTTCCCAAGTTATAGATAAATTTCAAAATATACATTGAAACATGACTTTAAAATGATTGAGGTAGAAAAGTGTGGTGTTCTTTTTGACTTTCAATCCAATACAACCATTGAATCTTTTAATAATTCAGACCATGTTGCTGATTTCCAAACTAGGAAGTCAACCTCAGAAATGATCTTAGTGTATAATAATAGAACTATAATGTGAAGAAGTTATATCACTCTCTACAAACTGAGACCTAATTTATTTCAAAGGGTCAAATGAAAAACAAGATATTTAGTACATACGGCATCTTTTGGAAGAATTATACTGTGCAGGAGAGATATCGGTCCTTCCAATATATAGCCAAAGTGCCATTTGTATAGTTAAAAATCCTGAATTCCATAATAGGACAAAACATATCGACATTTACTACAACATCATCCAGCAATAATATGGAAACAACAAGCAGCTTAATGTTATAAACTGTAGCAGTGAAATCCGGGCTGCTAATATGTTTATAAAATGTTTTGCTGAAAACAGTTTTCAAGACTCGGGTCAATTCTAAGAATTAAAGTAAGAATTGTGAAATCACACTAAGAATTATGAGTACTAAAGTGATCAATTTTGTTGTTTTCGATTTAAGGGAATTATCGCAGATATTCCAAGTAATCATTTTTTTTTAAATCTACAAGAAAAACAAGTATGTTTATTAGTTTTTACTTTAGAACAATGTGCAAGATGCTTACAGTTACAATTATCCAGTTTACAATATAATTAATTCTACTGCACATGTTGCTTCAGTGACTTTAAATGTTGCATTAGTTATAAGATTTTACAACACATCTAGATATTAAAAATATGCTCACAAGTACTTTACTTGCAGGTGAGAATTGTTCTGGATCTACATCTTGACATTTAGGTCAAATGTCAAGACACACCAATATAGGGCTCTTAATTTATCTGGCTCTTATTATTTTAAACTCATTAATTCTCTTTCCTAATTCCTGCTGAAAATGTAACACTTCTCTCTTCTTGAACACTGTTTATTTAAACTGGAAACTATATTATATATATATATATACACACACACACACAATCAGAGCCTCAATGATTTTCCAAAATTTTACGATATTATAAACAAGAAAGAGAAGATTTTCTAATACAATAGCTTGATTTTAATTGTTTATAAAAGTTTCCCTTAACCTGTTAACCGGGTAATTAACTCATATTTAATTTGTTTCACATTGAAATATTTCATCATACTTAGTTAACAATTTAAAGATATGAATAATAAAGCAATGATTGCACTGAATAAAAAAAGACCAAGTTAAAATGATTTATATTTTTTAAAATCATAAATTAGTGAATACCATTAAAGCATCCTGTCAAACCAGTTTAAATATGTATAATAATTTACATTAGATAAGGCTTGCTAGTACTATGATTTGCATAATTACAGCATTTATGTGTAAATATTTCTGGACATAATTTTTTTAAAAAACTATTTGTTTCACAAAATTTTAAAAATGTAGTTGATTACAATACTTAATTTTAATAATACTATAATAAACTCAAAAGAATATATGATTTTCACTCTATAAATAAATATTTCATTCTCATGCACTTACCTAAAATCAAGTGTCTTTGCAATTTATTCTGCTAAAGTTACACTGCAAGCCAATTTTCACTTAAACAAGGAACTTTTGCAGATGATGATCTATAACGCAATAAAACAAATGAATACAGAACAGTCATATCAATTAAGCAGCAATTAAAAATCCAGCCTAGTTCTTTATTGATAAAAATGAAATCCATAAATAGAAATAAAGTTAAAGGCTTAGGTTATGGTTTGAACAGCTTCTTCGTTTCATCAAAATATACAAGTTAAATTGGTTGATAAATTCAAAATTAATTGTATAAATCAGTCTTTTCTTCCTTGTATTTTTATTCACATTTAAAGTTTAATATACATTAAAATCAAACTTAATAAATCAATCAAATGCTAAAATAGTAAATAGTCAGAATTCTAATCAAGTTTTAGATTTAATTTAATTTTTTCTTAATATAGTTAATTGTATAAATCAGTCTTTTCTTCCTTGTATTTTTATTCACATTTAAAGTTTAATATACATTAAAATCAAACTTAATAAATAAATCAAATGCTAAAATAGTAAATAGTCAGAATTCTAATCAAGTTTTAGATTTAATTTAATTTTTTCTTAATATAGTTCTTTTTTTCCCACAGAAAATTGTTTCTCAAATCATTTACTTTTTTAAAAATCTAAGATGTATTGAAATTATTGTGTTAAGGTTATAAAGATACAATATCTTTGAAGAATTAAGTTAAAGGAGCCTTTAAGACAAATAATCAACATGCGCTAAAGATAAAACAGTTTTAGAAGAACAGAAATGGCATACTGATAGAGAAACACAGCAACAACTTCCCATTGCATCAATTAAATATACAGGAAGAATGCTTGTACTATTCATTTCCATTAAGCACAACTGTTCCACCTCTTATTCAAATTCTTGATGCTGTTTAAGAGATTAGGAAACATCCCAAAAGTTTAGTCAAGATAGGAGTAACAGTTCTTTATTTGCACATGCTCAATAATGAACTTTTGAAAGTCTTTTCTAATGAAGTGCAACTTTAGTTTTTATGTTTTGACCTCTGATGGTATTCTGAGTTTTACACTAATTTCAAAGCAATAAATAACAACATATATAATAAATCATTAGTTGCACAGATTCTACTAAGTGATCTGGGAAGCCAATTATTATTATCATCATTTTTTTTTTGCATATTTATATTTGAAAACATATATTCAGCTTTGTAGAAGAAATGATATTGCTCTTGGTTTGCAAAGATAAAGCACTATCAGATAATTTACTAAATACATCAGATCTTAAATGTCTAGTTTTGCTGTCACTATATAGTCAACATCACTGAACGATTATTTGAATATAATAAGCCAAATTTTGAAGTCTCTTCAAAATATCTGAAAATTTGTTTAAAAAAATTTCAATTTCAGACTTCTGTTTCGTATGTTATATTTATTGAAAAAACAATATACTTATCTGAAAAAAATTTCAGAACATTTAACAAATGGATACAAAACAGATATGTTTGTTTTGGAAATGTCCTCACTCAGCTAAATATTTGCCAGAAATATGAGTAATTTAAATCCAAGGAGTATGTACAAAGTTGCATACTTTTGAACTGAGGAAGCTACAATGAAATCTCTGAAAGTACCACTTCCATAAGGTATGTAAAGTTTCTTAAGCAACTGGAGTATCGGAATCCTCAATTAAAAAAAATGTTGAATATGGAGTATCAACATTGGATGAAAAGGAAGTTTTAAAAACATTCAGAAAGAACCCCAATAGACCAATTAACCATAACTGTGAAATTGATGACTTTAAAAATGTGTCATTCCACACATAATCTAAAATTTTTATATCTAACAAAAAGAGTTTGTACATTAATACACTGCAAATTAAAATTTGTATTTAAAAATTTCTTTTCTAGGAAGTAAAATATAATCCAAATTTTGAAAAAAAATTTTTGATACAGCATAGGCTTTAGAACAAACATTAAAAAAAAAGAAAGAAAAAAATGCTATTTTTTCCCCTTCTGAAGATATCAACATATTTTATTTTCAAAAAATATATAAAAAATAATTTTTTTTCCCCTAATCATATACATATATGTTTAATTTTTTTTAAAAGATTTCTAAGATTTTAATAAATATTTACAGAAAATAATTCATTTAAAAAATATATGTAAAAAAAATAAAACAGGTTTCTTTCCCAGTCATGTATATATATTTATTGGTCATATATATATATATAAATTTTTTTAAAGTTTTCTAACATTTTAATACATGTTCATAAAAATGTCCACCTATTTGTGTTGACAAATAAGGAAGGCACTTATTCTGAGTGCTAGACCTAATCAATAAAGATGGCAGATTTCTGAAAAAATGTCAACAGGTTATAAAACAAACAATTTCAGACAAAGCACAAACTATTTCGCCTGCTTACATAATGGTTTAATTAATCCTTTTTTTTTCCAGATTTCTTACATATTTAATGTACATTCATAAAAATTTTCATGCAAACTGATTTTTAAATAATCACTAAAATCTATTTTCTATGAAAGAACAATTTGAGATGGCTAAATCTAATCGATAAAAATGGCGAATTTCTGAAAATCTTCAACAGGTTGTAAAACCTAAACAATCTGAGATAAAGCAAAACTATTTCGCATGCTTTCACAATATTTTTTTCATATTTCTTACATATTAATTCACTCTATAAATAAACAAACATCATTTCCATACAGTGAACTAAAACCACTAGTATTTCTAGTTTACCTTATTGTAAAAACAAAGGGAACTAGTTCCTACGCCGACCGTTGACAAGCATCACAACTAGACCTTAGACCGCAGAAGCGCCTAGGGAGAGGCTGCTCCAAAAATTCAGCTTCGAGGGAAAATTTTGCGCGGGGAAAATCTTCAGGATATTATCTTTATTATGCCTATCCTCAATGGTTGTGTCCGTTATAGAGGTGAGTCGTTCGCGAAAGAACGGGTCATAACAAACGGGTCCACTAAGTGAACGAACTGAATCAGGTCGCTGTCTTCTGAATAAGGCGTTCGTTCTCGAACGACTTTGTGGACCCGGCTATTCCCGTTTATTAGCTGTGTGGAAATGGCTCATTCCGTTCGCGAACGACAGTGTGGAACTTGCTAATTTCATGCGTGAACCTCCTACAGATAAGACAAATACCGAGGGACGGAAATGCCACCTGTTTATTTCCTTCCCCTTTTCTCAGCAGGGTCGTAAAACGGTGCGGGGCGATTTTGTCTTTTTAACAGTGGTTGCTTCCGTTCCTGCTGTCACTGTTGATTGGTGTCTCCAGAAAGTGCTTGAGGGTAGATGATTTACAGTACGCTTTCTGCAGCTACTAAAACGCCGGGTATTCGGAAAGTTTCAACTGAAAAAGAAATTAATAAAATACTCTGTGAAGATTCAGATTAATCTCATTTGATATAAGTGATGAGGAAGATGATATATTTGACACTTCAAACTCTTTTCAAGAAGAAAATATTTCTACTTTGTTAGAAAATGATTCTGATAGCGAGGACGATATTGAAGTTTCTGAAAATAGATAACTCGGGACAGATTATTAAATGGAAATCAAATTTGATAGAAAATAAAAGTATTTCTATTCCGAAATTCGACCAATTTTTAGGCCCAACCCATAATTTACAAATATCGGAATGTAAAAATATTAAATTAATACATTAAAATGCTTATTGTTTCCGATAACTGTGTTTAGAATAGTATTAATTATTTTTCAAAACTCAATCTCTCCCGTACCAGTTCTTGAAACAGTTTTAATTATAAAATAACAAATTAAATATTCCTTCCTTAAAGAATTTTGCAAATCATTTGAAAATTGGCTGATATTATATTGTTACGAAATTTTTCTTTACCGGGGTTCGTTTGGATAGTGGAAGTGATATGGTGTGTAGAACGCTCAATTAGCAGGCAGAAGTAGAATAAAAACAACGACGTTTATTTACACGAAGACACACACAGGACAGCACAAAAGCGACAACTATATACAGCACAGAAGACGATTATCTTCACCCGAGAAGTGTAGCATACAACAGCACACACAGCAGCAGCATACAACCAGAATCTACTGCAGACAGTAGCGCACAGCTCAGTTCAGCACTAGCTTGACTCAGTCGCTTCCGACTCCTCCGTCTTCTACTTCTCCGACTCTGGCTCGGAATACTGAATTCGCTCCGTCGATTCCGCTTACTCTTCTTCGACCACTCCGTCCACTCTGACTACTGGCTTTACTACTGACTACTGGCTGACTACTGACTCTGGCAGCTGTGGACCCTTTTATAGGTCTCAGGAGGCGGGGCTAGAAGCCTCTCAACCAATCAGGAACGTTCGAGGCGTATCTCAGTTCCTACTGGACGGATCGGGAAAATTCTCGAAGTTTCGGGTATTATCTATTTTGGCGCCAAAGTTGCCAAATACGTCGCCAAGTCGCCAAATGGTCGCCAAGTTTGACGCCAAGCTCTGGGACCTCCGACGCACACCTGGACTCTGTCCCATTCAGATGACTGTAAAACTTTCTTTCCAATGATGGAACAAACTATGCTGGGAAGCCGAATTGCAGATTTGTAACAATATCTTTATATTGGCTGATATCGTTTGGGACACAAAAAATTAGCCGAGGTAATTTTTTTAAATACAAATTGGTAGAGAAAAGAAATTTTCAGAAATTTCTACAGTAAATGTGAGAAAAAGAGGCATTTAAAACTATTATATGTTTTTTTTTTCTTTAGAAATTTGTACAATAATTTAATTGTTAATAAAGCTGTGTTTTTGTTTCATGCTGGAGTTAATCTAACTGTTTCTTTTAGGTATATGAGTTGTTTATTTATTTTTGATTTTAAAAACTGAAAGGTACTTACTGAATTGCAAAATGAAAACCATTCATAAAAAAGTTTAAAGAAGGTAAAAAGACTTATTTATCATGATATTAACTGAAAAATAAAAGGCAAACAATTCTTAATTTTCTTATTTTGTTAAAGAATTATTCAAGTATTAGTATCAAATATTTTATCTGAGTTCAAAAAATCTGTTACATTATTAAAGTCGATAAAAATTGAACACACGATTAAAGGAGTTTTTAATTGAGAAGAAAGGAATCGGAAAAGAAAATAAGAAATCATTTCTTTGATACGATACTGCCAAAATGAATTCATATGCAAGTAATATTATTATGAATTATATCATAATTATGGTAATTAAATTGCATATTATTAATTATGACGTAAAAAAATTAACGCTTTTCTTTTTATAATTCTTATAGAACCCCCCCCCCCCAAATGAAATTTCTCTTCTTGTATAAAGTCTTGTCCTGAGCGATGCCAAGCATAAAGCCATTGAAATTAGAAGCATGAAATTTGGGAAGTTATTTTTTGCACCTTAGAGGCATACTAAACACGGATTTCTCAAACTTTTAATTCAAAATTTACTTTAAAAAATAGAATTTTAATGTGCTTTTATCAAAACATCAAAGCATATTATCGCATAAAAATGATTTCAACACCCTTTTAAAGGTTAAAAAAGAGTAGTATTTGTATAATAAAAATTTTATTTGGTTGAATATAAATTTTTAAAAATAATTTCTGAGAAATAAGTGGACACGGTTTATAACAAATACTTTTATTATAATGAAATTCAAAATGACATTTCTTCGAATCATTGAATCGCATTATTTTGCAGCTGTTAAAATAATTATAAAAGAAAAAAATGCTTTTATTCTTATTGCTATTTGGTTCAAAAAGCTTTTATGTTATACGCAAAAGCACTTTGAGCTAGATGGATGAAATTTGGTATACGGTCTTCACACCAAACTTGTAGATTTCGATCAAATTTTCTGTAACATCTGTGTAGAGGAAATCTGTCTGTCTGACTGTTTCAAATATAAGTTAGCATGGTAACTACAAAACGAAGAGAGCTAGATAGTTTGGTACACAGATTTAGTATCTATTGTATAAACATCTGTCAAATTTTGTGTCAAAACCAACAAAAGGTTCACCGCATATCGGTCTGTACTTTCAGATATATGTAAACGCGATAACTCAAAAATAACTAATTTGAACTAAAATATATCAAATTTGGTATGTAATTTTGTGACTATAAGTATAGTTTTGAGTAAAAATTTTGTTTTAATCATTTCTATTATAAAGGATTTTAAAAACTTATTTAGAACTTGGCATTTTTCTATCATCATTTTCATGGCAGTTTTGCCAGTCGTATGATGATTGATACCCATAGGTAAGCTTTAGTTTTTAGCTTTATAAGATGGCAAATAAAATTACTTAATAGAACGAGCATTACTTACTTAATAGAATGAGTAAGAAGGATTATTTAATACTCTTTCTATCTCAGCCATGTTTGATCGTAATAGTTGTTGCTTCTATAAAAATCACACACAAAATTTATGGTCATATTGAAAATACATCATTTGTGCTTCTACATGACTATCGGCATTTTCAGAAATGTTTATGTATATTTTATTTTAATTTTAAGAAATGTTGGAAAAGCTCATAAATCTTTATTGTTAATCTTATAAAAGTTGACTTAATTTTTTGGTATTAATATTTTTTTCAATTATATAATTATTTCCATGTTTTTGTCAAATCCAAGAAAGCATAATTTTACAATACAAAATGTTGTGCAAATAGAAAAATAAATATTAAAATTTATTAAATAAGCGTTTAAAATTAATTTTTAAGATTTTTTTCAGTAAAAGCTATACATTGTTATAAAATTAAAAAAAAATCTGCGATTAGAAAATATGCAGTTTACATATGCATACTTATATAAAGGTACTTAAAAGTACTTTATTTTTGCAGCAGATTGTCACTACGCACCCTGTAAGGCAAGAACAATCTTTTACTTATCATATTATAAATTATTAAATGATAATTTAAGATATATTATTCTACTAAAGAGTGAACATAAAAAATGCAAGTAACCATATATAAGAATAAATGTAATAGTATAGCTCTTAAAAAATAAAAATCTAATGAAATTTGCGCAAGTATAAAACAATTGAAATATCAAAATTCCGAAAGCTCGAGTTCTAAGTGAATCCTGCCCTTAATTAAGTTGACACGACTATTGGCATATATTCCAGGAAGTAAAAATAAATAAATAAATAAAATTTAAAAATAAAAATAAAAGCTGAATAAATAAATATATAACTGAATGATGATTTATAATGTTACTTTAAAATTTATTGTGCAATATTAAAATGATGTAATATCTTGTAAGAATACTTTTATACTTAGTAAACAGTGGTGAGCTTAATTTTTTACGGAATTATCTAAATGTAATAGGAAACGCCCAAACTGCCAAAATAACCAATCATGAAAGATATTTCATAATAAAATAAAAAGTAAAAACGGACCTAAAAAACGCCTTTAAAAAGCATTAAAAAAAACCATTAAATAACACTGTAATCTCAGGCAGTAGAATAACTCAGATATGATCAAAATTACAAAGCCTGTTCCTTCATTCCGACCTGCGAGAGGGGAACAAAATCATTCGAGTCTATGAATTCCCCCATTCTCTGCTTTATGTGTACCTTTTTCTCAGAACGAACTGCATATGGCAAAATAACAGCGCATGCGTCGAGAAGTAAACACTTACAGTAGAAGTCTCCTTTCTTTACGACACTCAATACAACCGGAAATTTCCGGTTTGGCCAGTGACGTAATGAGTCAAAAGCAACAAAGTCGGTCGTTCTCGAATGAAAGAGCCTAGTTCATTCGTTCCCGACCGAAAGAGCTAATTCGTTCGTTCTGGAAGGAAAGAGCCTAGTTCATTCGTTCGTGAACGAAAGAGCCTAACTTATTCGTTCGTGCACGAAAGAGCCTAACTCATTCTTTCGAAGAGCCAAAATCGTTCGCGGGTCAAATTGGTGAACGAACGATTTTGAACCGAATTTTTCAAATGAACGAGATTTCCCATCACTAGTCCGTTATTTATACTAGCGTTTGTGGAGAAAGATTTCAGCTCTTCTCCTCGGTACTGTTCTGACGTCATTGTCAGCCATTCCCTACGCGCAATGAACTCTGGGAATGCTAAACTTGTTTATGTTTTTGTAGTTTCGATTTCCGACTCGACTTATCGTTCTTTATGAAATTGTGCGATTTCACCTTTAATACATGTCATTGGTTAATGAAAAAAAGTCACAATTTTTGCGAGATATGTAAAAAATGTTTTTTCTTAAAATTTAGTTTGAAAAGGCATGCAAAAAATGTACATTCTTCTATATTAGAGATGGAATTAAAAGAAATAGAAGAGCCAACTGTACCAGGAACATCAAAGCCCTCAAAAAATAAATATTTTTGTAATATTTGTGGAAAATCTTTTCCCTCGAGATACAATGTGAAAAGGCATAAAAAGAATGAATGAAAAAGAAAAAGGCAGACATTGAAGAGCCATCTATTTCAGATATTGAAAAGTCTTTTGTATATATTTATTCTGGATGCTCTTCTAAATTTCTTGGCCTAAGTGAAGATTAGTGTGCACCAGCTGTTTGTCGCCAATATTGCAACCCATCGGATCCCTCTTATAGCAACCGTACTGCTGTTTTGTTTACTACTTTTTGCACTGGTTGAGTTGTAGATAAACTACGATTACATTATGAAAAATGTTAAATTAAAAATATTAAAATATCGATTAAAGATTATAATTTTTTTCTTTATTATAATTAAAATTTATTAAATAAAGAAATTTAAGCTTATAATTAAAAGTTATTTTCTTTTTTTAAATGTGAATACGAACAGGAAATATTTATTCTTTTGCAATTTTTAATTATCAGTATGCGCTTTAAAAAAATCGCCTGCATTCTCACTTTAAAAGACAGCTGCAATGGAATTCTTCGCAGTTCTAGTAATTCTTTTGGTGTTATAACGGTTGGTTCCCTTCATAATTTGTTATGTCGGGAGTATTTCGAACCTGTAGAATGGATAAAAGGTGAGTTAAATATATATATATATATATATATATATATATTACGAGTTGATGAAGTTAGGAAAGGATGCTTGTTTGAAATTTTGTATTGAGAATGGTTTGATATCGAACCGGTAGAATGGATGAAGGGTGAGTGGAATATATTTTTTTACAAGTTGATGAAGGTGGGAAAAGTATGTTTGTTTGAAATTTTGTATGGAGAATGTTCCAATTGCTTATTTCTCCGTTTTTTCTTCTCTTGGTTATGTAATGTTTCTGTTCTCCACGCAGTCCTTATGTTCAATGTGCTAGCGAAGCTACTAGATTCCCGCTCCGGCTGCTAGCGAAGCCGTAGGATGTATTTTTAAGTTAAAAAATTCTGCCCGATGCCTTCTACAGATAAAAGGCACCGGGCAGTATGAAAAAAAAAAAAAAACACAATACTTATCAGTAAAAAGTCCTAATTAGATGGCGGGAAATGGTAACCGTAACTGTTCCGCGGAAGTATTTATTTTTTTACGCCATATTTATTGGCTACTTGGCATTGTTGGCGCAGCTGGGTGCACACTAACACTCGCTTTTACCAATTTCTTAATGAAAGAACTCTACGGAACCATGAGCGAGAAAAGCATAACATTCTAGATTATAAGTATGAAAAAAAAAATGCCCGCTGTGCAAGGAATCACAAATAAATATTACGCAGCACTTTATTGATATTCACGACATTACTTTAAATATTTCAGAGCATGATTTTGATTCATTTTCAAGTTTTGAAGCGTGAAAATTAGACACAGAAAAAAGTACAAAATCATTTTTTCGGAAGTACACAAAAGATGTGGTAAATGCAGATGGTAGTGTTGCTTGTTACTACAAATGCCATTGAAGTGGTGTTTTTGTCTCGAGAGGCAAAGGAAAGAGGCATTTGAAAATAAATGGTAGCAACAAAATTGACGGATATTGCTTGGCTAAAATTAAAGTAGTAAAGAATGAAGATAAATGTAGAGTAACATTCACAGAAACTCATGTGGGTCATAGCTGTGACTTATGGCATCTATTTTTATCGAAAGAAGATAGATATACACTGGCAACTAAGATGGCATCAAACATCCCCTTTGATGTTATTCTGGATTGTGTCAGAACTAGCATGAGTGATGAAGGACTAGAGAGAATGCATTTGCTGACTAGAAAAGATTTGCATAATATTAAGAAATCTTTTCATTTGTCTTCTTTAGCTATTAAAGATGACAATGATTACATAAGCGTTAATATGTGGGTAAAAGAGCAAGAAAACACTGAAAACTGCTGTGTTCTTTTCTTTAAAGCACAAGGAGAAACTTCAAATGATCACCCTCTTTTCTTGGAAGAAGATTTTATTCTCATTATTATGACCAATACATAAGTGGAATTATTCAAGAAATTTGGAAATGATTGTGTTTGCCTTGATGGAACAGATGGGATGAATGCATATGGCTTTGAATTAATAACTCTTCTAGTAATTGATTACTTATGCCAAGGTTTTCCCTGTGCGTTCATGATTGCAAGCCGCGATCAGCCTGTTTTGGAAATTTTTTTTGTCTAGGTATTGTTTTAGGTATTTATGTCTGATATGGCTGATGCATTTTTTAATGCATGGTCTACTGTCATGCCTTTACCAGAAAAACGTCTTTTCTGCGCTTGGCATGTAGATCATGCATGAAGAAAAAATCTAAAAAGAATACTTTCTACATCAAAGAAAATTGAAACATACAAGCTTTTGAAATGTTTATCGTATGAACGAGATGTTTTAACTTTCAATGTTTTGTTAAATGCAACTGTGGAAAAATTAATTAATGATCCAGACATCGAAGACTTTGGCAATTGTTTTAAAAAAAACTATTCAGATAATACAGATAATTGGGCCTATTGCAAGAGACTGCATTGTGGTCTTAATACTAATATGCATTTAGAAAGGTTGCATAGGACCATAAAATATACTTACTTGCAGGGGAAAAATGTCAAACGATTAGATAAGGCTATAAATGGCCTAATGCATTTTCTCAAGGACAGAGTGTACGATAGACTTATAGTTCTCAATAAAGGCAAAGTCATTCGTAAACTTGTTGAATTGAGAAACAGGCACAAGAAGAGTTGGGCCTGTAATTTCACAATATCCCCAAGCAATGATGGAAAGTATGTTGTTACTTCCTCCGATGAGAGAGAACTGAATGTTGTATATGAAAATGAAGGAAATTGTGAATGTCGACTTAAATGTGATGAATGTAAAAAATGTAATTCATGCATATGTTTGTTCATGCATGGATTCCGCAATAGGATGGAATATGTGCAAACATATTCATTATATTTGTGCAAATAAAAATGAATTTACTACAAACATAGAAAAAAATAGTGATGTCTTTGATAAATTGGATGTTGTTTTAGGCAAGAATTTGGTCATCGACAATGATTCAGAACAAGACATTCTGATTAAAGAAATTAGTTAGCATAGAGGAGTTGAAATCTGTGATATAAAAAAATAAAAAATGAGTTGAAAGATAAGTACTGGAAACTTATAGACAACTGTGAAACACCTGAACAATTTGAGCTGCTGGGAAAAACTTATAAATCCTTGCTACCTAAGGTGGGTGCTCTTATTCAAATAAAAAAATCGATCTCATTTCCGGCAACATCATCCACTAATTATCCATCAAATAAAAATATCGTGCCTCAAAGAAAATTTGTTGTAACAAAAAAGAATATTTCCAAGGCTAGTTTAAAAAATGTAATGAATGAGGAAATTGAAAAATTAGCTCTACCTTTAATCCTCAGTTACAAAAGCAATGAACTTGATGGGAAAAACCCTGACCGAAATTACGTTTGTAAAGAAATATCAATATTGGGCATTTAAGAGTGAAATTTTATAAGCACAGTTACCGCTTCGTTGGCGCTGTTTGTTAGAATCTTGCAACCATGCGCTGACTTGGCTTCAGCGATAAATTTTATTGTAACCCTGCTGACATGGGAACAGTTTTCAAAAACAGTTTCGTACTGAGTCGTCGCGGGGTCGGTGAACCTCGATGAAATAAAAAGTTGTCTTTCGAATTGTCGTTTGATTTTAAATAATATTACAGTCCACTTATTAAAAAATTGAATTGAACCAGCTTAAACTTATGATAAATTCGTACCATAAAATTTTGGTCCGCTCGCGGAGTTTGAATTTTAATTAAATTTCGATTTGAATAGTAAATAAAAATGGAGAAAGACATTACTTCGTTAAATAGTTAATAGTTCGTTAATAGACTCGTGGTGGAATCAAGGCGCAAATAACTAGACTATTAACGTCAATAAAGGATCAGCAGTTAGAGGATGTTGAAATAGAAGAAATTGAAGTCAAGTTGGATAAAGTGCGTAAATTAAATCAACATTTCGAACTTTTAAGACAAGACTACTACAAAGTTGTGTAAAAATATGAAGATTTAGTGGAAATTGAAAATAGTTTCGAGGATATCGACTCGGATCTCCTAAAATTGGAGGTAAGCTTGAAAAAACTTTTTAATAATTGCATGCATGAAAATGGGAATGCAAAAATTAATAAATCTAATGATGTTAATATCAAGCTGCCAGAAATCCCATTACCAAAATTTTTGGGTAATTTTGAAGAATGGAACATTTTTAAAGCTCAATTTGATTCGTTAATTTCTTCTAACAAACAACTTTCAGAGTCGCAAAAGCTTTATTATTTACAATCATGTTTAGTTGGAAGTGCAGCTCGGATGATATCGAATGATGATACATTTCATTCCTTAATGAATGCTTTGGAAGATAGATTTGATAATAAAAGACTTATTGTTAATACTCACATTAATGAAATATTTTCGATTGAAAAGTTGCACAATGAAAGTGCTAAAGATTTAAGATCAGTAGTTGATCAATTACATAAACATTTAAGAGCTCTAAAATTATTGAATTTAGATTTGAATAAACTAAGTGAAGCTATGTTGATTAATATTGTTATGCAGAAATTGGATAAAGAATCGCGTAAACAATTTGAAATGACTTTGACGTCAAATGAGCTTACTGATTGGGATACCTTTATAAAATTTATTGAAAAAAGATATCAAATTTTAGAAAATTTGCAAAGTAATATCGTTCAACCACCAAAATCGAAATTTATTTCCCAAAGTGCTAAACCACGTACTTTAGTAACAAAGGTAAATGACACTTCATCAAAGTGTCCTGTTTGTCGTCTATTAGTAAATCATCCTATCTATAAATGCAAAAATTTTCTTGATTTAAATGCTGTGGAACGTTTTAATATGGTTAAAAAACTCTCCCTCTGTGTGTTGTGCTTAAAACCAGGGCACAAATTAGCTTTTTGTCGCCAATCTAAGTACTTATGTAACATCTGCAATGGTAATCATATTATCTCTTGCACAGACATAGCAAACCTTCGATCGGAGGAGAAAAAGTTACTCATTCCGAAGCAATTCCTTCGGAGCCGAGAACTGATTTATCCCCAACAGATGTGACATCGGCCGCTGCACGGCGTACTTCCTCTGCCTGCTTACTTATAAAAAATAAAAGCGTTCTACTTCCAATTGCAATAGTACTTATTCAGAATTTTATGGCCACTTTTCAAGAGCTAGAGTAATACTTGATAGCGCTTCTCAGGCAAACTTTGTGACAAAGCAGTTTGCTGACAGCGCGAATTTAAGAAAACAAAAAATAAATACATCGGTTTCTGGATTAGGAGGAATTTATACTTCGATTGAATATGAGGTTGTCGCTAATATAGCCAATTGTAATGGATCGTTCTTTTTATCACAAACATTTTTTGTAATAGATAAAATTACGGACATGGTTCCGGCAACCAATGTTAATTTAGAGAATTTAGAAATTCCACAGGTTATGCTTGGTGATCCAGAATTTATACAGAGTTCCAAAATAGATGCCCTTTTGGGTGCTGAAACCTTCTTTGAAATTATTAAGGGGGAACAAATACGTTCATCTCTAAATTCATTAATTTTTCAAAATACTGTATTTGATTATGTTGCTGGTGGCTATGTAAACACAAACAATCAGGAGCCATGCACTAATTTATGTAGTTTAGTTTCTCGAAATGAGAATATAGAAAAAGTAGTAGAAAAATTCTGGTTAGTGGAAAATATTAGTGAAGAAAATACTATTCTTCGTACTGAAGAAGAGTTTTGCGAGGCGCATTTTAAAGAAACCCACACTAGAAATAAGGATGGTCGATTTGTAGTTAAAATGCCGATGAAAGAAGGTTTGTTGGGTGATTCTAAAGCCTTAGCCAACGTTAGACTTAACCAAACAGTTAAGCGATTGCATAAGAATCCCATGATGCAAAATTTATATAAGAAATTTATTGCAGAATACGAAAGTTTTGGTCATATGGAAAAAGTGAATAATGACCTTTGTGAAGGATCATATTATTTCCGCATCAGGGAGTTTACAAACCTGAAAACTCAACTACAAAATTAAGGGTTGTATTTAATGCCAGTGCCCCTAATACATCGGAACAAAGTTTAAATGATTTGCTTCTTGCCGGTGCAGTGAAAGAAAATATTTTTGAAATAATGACTAGATTTAGGACTTATAAATACGCATTTACGGTAGATATTAAGAAGATGTACCGACAAATATTAATTGATGAATCGCAAAGAAATCTGCTAAAAATATTATGGAAGGAAAATATGAATGAGTCTCCAACTACTTATCGTCTTAACACTGTCACTTATGGCACAAAGTCGGCTCCATTCTTGGCCATTCGTTGTTTGAAGCAACTCCCTTTGGATGAAGCGAAAAAATTTCCGTTAGCTTCGCAAGTTACACTAACAGATGTGTATATGGACGATTTTGTCTCGGGTGCTGCTACTTTGGAAACAGTCCAGGAATTACAAAGGCAGTTGATACAAATGCTGCAAACTTGTGGCATGGAGCTTCATAAATGGACTTCAAATTCATCTGAACTCATAAATAATAGCTCTGAGGAAATTAACCAACAATATTTTCTCGTTGATCGACATTCTTCAGTAAAAGCTTTGGGTCTGAATTGGCAACCAAAAGAAGATTATTTTCTCTTCAAGGTAGACTTAAAGATCAAGCCTTTCTACACTAAAAGAGACGTGTTATCAGTTATCGCTCGTTTGTATGATCCATTAGGTCTCGTTGGTCCTGTTATCACAAAGGCCAAAATTTTTATGCAAAAATTATGGATCCAACAATTGAACTGGGAAGATACTCTCCTTCAATCAATTCAGTCAGAATGGTCGAATTTTGTGACATCTTTGAAAGACATCGAAAATCTCAAAATTCTTAGACATATCTTGACAGAATCTTATGAAAGAACTGTTATAGTAGGTTATGCTGATGCTTCTGAAGCTGCTTTCGGAGCGGTAGTTTATATGAAGTCTATTATGGAAGATGGCACAGCTGTCAATAAACTTATTGCCAGTAAATCTAGAGTCGCTCCCATTAAAGTAATTTCGATCCCTCGTTTGGAGTTGTCAGCGTGTCTCCTTCTCTCGCAGTTGACAGAAAGAATTCGTCCTTCTCTTCAGATGCTAATCAGTGAAACAATCTGTTACACAGATTCAACAATTGCACTTGCCTGGATAAAGACACCTCCATATAAACTAAAAACTTTCATTGCTACTCGGGTATCAAAGATACAAACTCTAACAGAAAACTTCCAGTGGAAACATATTTCTTCCCAACTTAATCCTGCAGATATAATCTCTAGAGGTTTGAACCCACATGAACTCTTAACCAATGACTTATGGTGGTGTGGTCCTGACTGTTTACCGGACTCTAAAAACATTCTAGTGTTAAACTTGATGAGTCTGTAATTTCAGATGAACAATATCTGATTGAACTTAAATCACAGTCAAACATTAGTTTATCTTCTGTAAACAATATTTCATTTCTTGAGGATTTTTTAGCCATAAGTAATGACTATGTAAAATTAATTCGTGTATTTCGTTTTCTTTGCAGGTTTTTAATCAATATTAAGAATAAAACAAAAATTACCGATCCAATCACAAATAGTGAATTGGAAAGAGCAAAAAGGAAATTAATCGAGATTATTCAGGTAAGTGAATTTTATAAAGAGATAAATGCCTTAAAAAACGGAGAAATTTTGAAGAAAGGTTCTATAAGTCACTTAAATGCCTTTTTAGATGCAGACAATTTGTTAAGAGTAGGTGGTAGATTGGTTCATGCAGATGTTAGTTATAATCATAAACATCAGATAATACTGCCTAAAAAGCACAAAATTACCACTCTAATTTTCCAGTATTATCACTTAAGGAACTTTCACGCAGGACCTCAATCATTATTACATTTTGTTCGGCAAGAATTTTGGCCCATTGGAGGCAAAAATATCGCAAGAAAGGTTGTGCGCAACTGTATAACTTGTTTTAGGTGCAAACCTACTCCCTTAGACCAATTAATGG
>JAPMOR010042162.1:255422-268663 GCA_026543865.1 Argiope aurantia | reverse complement strand
TTATCTTTATGGATATTTTAATAAGTTATTTAAGATAACAACCAAATCATCATATAGTAGGATTTCGTTTCGCCCTATTGAATAGCTTTCAGATATGAAGCAACAAAAGCTGTTATTCCCTTCGATCAGTTTCGGAAATCGCACATGCAAAGAAATCAACAAATGGCGTCAATGTAGAGAGTCTTGAGCATGCGCCCTTTGTACTTGAGAAGTGCCGAGGAGCAGAGCCACCGGGGCTGAAATCTTTCTCCCTAGACGCTAGTGTTATTTATCGGCAGTTGTTATTTATCATCATTTGAAATACTTTTATTTATTAATAAATGAAATTATAGTGTGCATATGAAAAAGTATTATCTTTCAATAGTTTACGAATGTAATTATTTTGTGGGAAAATTTGCGAGGGGAAAATCTTAAGAATATTAGCTTATTATGCCTACGGTCGATATGGTTGTGTCCGTTGCAAGCTGTACACGATACAAATATTTTGAATCATTAAATGCAATTAAAGTGTGCTGAGCAGCTCCCGTATACGGCCTAGTGGCGCCATTTTTTTCGCCAAGAAGTCGCCAATAATGCGTGTTTAGGTTGTTGTGATTCTTAACCGGAAGTTTTGAAGCCACGTAGGCTTATTTCTAAGACTGACAAAATGCACTAGACTGTAAGTCAGAGGGTGGCGATGCCCTCCCCTTTTTATTTTAAATAATTAAGATAAATGTTGTGATTATTGACTAATTTTTGAAGCCATGTTAGGCTTAATTCTAGGACTGACAAAATACACGAGCGTAAGTCGGGGGGGGGGGCGTATTGAAATATTTATGATAAAGATCCAAATGAAATGATTTGTTTAATTATAAGTATAATGAAGCATGATGAAATGCTCACTTGCTTTTAAGTATAATGAAATGCTCAAAATTAATATTAAATGATGATGACGAAATTATTTTTTGCTCCGATTTTTAAAAAGGATTTCTTAATTTTATGTTGAATATGTTCTCATGAAAACGTTGATATTTTTTTCATTTTAAAAGCATAGATTATAAAAGTTAATAGCTGTATATGTGAGCTGCTTCTTATAAAAACACATAAAAATACTGAATATGCTCTAAAGTTTAAGGTTACCATAAAGAGAAATACATATGCCGATGACGGCAACCAGAAATTACCGTTTATAGCCGAATTTCTTGCCAATTTGGCGGAGGCCATATACGGGAGCTGAGCCAAGAAGTTATAGGATTAGATGTTAGTTCTAGATATTTATCATAGTTAAGAAAATAACATTTTATGAAATCCTCCATGCCATTTTTTTCCAGATTATTAAGCATGTAAGTTACATTTAGAAAGCCATACTTTACTTACTTGAAACATTTTGTCCATATATTTTTACAAAGTTTACATATGTTGATAATAAATCTCATACACAACTATTTTTGGCCTAAGTGAAGATTAGTGTGCACCAGCTGTTTGTCGCCAATATTGCAACCCATCGGATCCCTCTTATAGCAACCGTACTGCTATTTTGTTTACTACTTTTTACAATGGTTGAGTTGTAGATAAACTACGATTACATTATGAAAAATGTTAAATTAAAAATATTAAAATATCGATTAAAGATTATAATTTTTTTCTTTATTATAATTAAAATTTATTAAATAAAGAAATTTAAGCTTATAATTAAAAGTTATTTTCTTTTTTTTAATGTGAATACGAACAGAAAATATTTATTCTTTTGCAATTTTTAATTATCAGTATGCGCTTTAAAAAAATCGCCTGCATTCTCACTTTAAAAGACAGCTGCAATGGAATTCTTCGCAGTTCTAGTAATTCTTTTGGTGTTATAACGGTTGGTTCCCTTCATAATTTGTTATGTTGGGAGTATTTCGAACCTGTAGAATGGATGAAGGGTGAGTTAAATATGCATATATATATATATACACTGGTGCAAAACTTAAGCAACAGGTATGTTTTTTGCCATAACTTCACGAGAAATCATCTGAGAGACATGAAATTCAGAAATGAGATACAGCATTTTGTTCTGAAAGAATGACGAAAGCATAGTTGCGCAGCAATGAATACAATGCATACAGTATGGAATCAAACAAAAAAAAGGCTTTATTGAACTCATAGTATCGTTACACATGATTGTCTGTCCAAAAGGAAGAACAGCAAGCAGATGTTCCTTAGTATGGGATATGCCCTCCCCTTACTACAATGGTTACTTCGCACCGTCTCCCCATACTCAGCACCAGATTGTCCAACAGTTCTTGAGGTAAAAGTGCCCATTCCTCAATCAGCATCTGTTTAAGTTGTCGGGTCTTCCCAGGAGGATGTAATCGTGCCGCAATGCGTCTCCCGAAAGCATCCCACATATGTTCTATCGGATTTAAATCAGGGGAGCACGCCGGCCAATCCATTCGAGTGATATCTTCACTTTCCAGGAGCTCCTCAACAGCATGAGTCCTGTGTGGCCGTGTATTGTCATCCATAAAAACGAAGTCTGATCCAATGGCACCTCGGAACAGACACACATGGGGAAGGATCACCTCCTGACAATAGCGATCTCCAGTTACAGAACCTCTGTCGAAAACGTGGAGCTCAGTCCGCCCGTTCATCATAATGCCTCCCCAGACGACAACTCCAGGACCACCGAAACGGTCTCTTTCCGTGATGTTATTGGGATGAAACCGTGTCCCGACCTCTCTCCAAATCAACTGGCGATGGGAATCGCTTGTGGCACTAAAACGACTCTCATCTGTGAAGAGGACACGACTCCATTGATGAGATCCAGTTTTTGTGCTCCCTGCACCACTCTAAACGGTGCCGCCGGTGGAAAACTGTCAAAGGGATGCAGCGTTCAGGACGGCGGGCGAATAGGCCACCTTTGTGAAGGCGTCTGGACACAGTAAAACTCGACACTTGTAGCCCCGTGGCTGCACACAGTTGCTGAGCAATGGCGCTTGCTGACTGATTTCGGGTTCTTTTCGCCTGCAGGACGATATGTCGGTCATCCACTGCAGTTGTTTTCCTGGTGCGGCCACTACCAACCTTTCTCACAGCTGTACCTGTGGTTTGGAAGGCTTTCCAAGAGCGCGAAACGACACTTTTGTTGATTCCGAACTCTTCAGCTACACTGGTCACACTACGCCCCTCCTCCAGCTTTCCGATCATTCTTCCACGTGTGAAATCGTCCAGGTAATTTCTGCTAGCCATATTTCACGAATTAACTCACGTGCACTTGCAGCGAATGTCTTTAATTGCGTCTCCGTCCTTCCTTTAATTGTAGTGTTGAGCTGCGCGCGCCTTCCGCACGTGTTTTGCGCACGCTCACGTCACCTGTGACGTTTTGTTCCTGGTATTTACATTCGCATGACCTTTCTCTTGAATTCGCAAGAACTCCTTTTCCGCAATTTCATGGCTATCTGCTTAAAATTTGCATTGTTGCTTAAGTTTTGCACACCAGTGTATATTACGAGTTGATGAAGTTAGGAAAGGATGCTTGTTTGAAATTTTTTATTGAGAATGTTTTGATATCGAACCGGCAGAATGGATGAGTGGAATATATTTTTTTACGAGTTGATGAAGGTGGAAAAAGTATTTGTTTGAAATTTTGTATGCTTATTTCTCCGTTTTTTCTTTTCTCTTGGTTATGTACTATTTTTGTTATCCACACAGTCTTTATGTTCAATGTGCTAGCGAAGCTACTAGGTTCCCGCTGCTAGCGAAGCCGTAGGATGTTTTTTTAAGTTAAAAAATTCTGCCTGGTGCCTTCTACAGATGCCGAAGGCATCTGTAGAAAGCACTGGGCAGTATGAAAAAAAACCAATAGTTATCAGTAAAATGTCATAATTAGATGGCGGGAAATAGTAACCGTAACTGTTTCGCGGAAGTATTTGTTTATTTTGTTCGCCATCTTTATTGGCGACTTGGTATTGTTGGCGCAGCAGGGTGCACACTAAAATTCACTTTTACCCTATTTTTATAATTTAGAAAAGGCATTTCATTGGCAGTTGATGTAAAAGATAGACAAATGATTATCTTCATACATACTTCAGTTTCGAAATAACTCATAATGATTAATTCTACATTTAATTAAAACCAATTAAGTATTAATTAGCGCATTGATATTTTCCACCTTCTTAGTTTCTTGTTATTTAAAAATGGATCCGAAATTTTTCTCACTGCTGAAAATTTGGTAGGATATTTGTAAAAAATTATTCTAAGTTTCCTTTAATGACCATCAAAATATTGTTAATTTTAGAGTCTATGTTTAATGAAACTCTTTTTTAAAATATTTATCACTCGGAGATTAAATTCTTGATAAAAAATGGTTATATTACATTTTATATTTTAGTATATATGTACAAATCGAAACACCGGTTATAACACTTATTTACCTTAACTGGAATCGTGAAAATATTTAATCAAATTTTAACGAAGATTACGTTTTTTACTACTGTGTACAGTGTTTTTTTCCCCCTTTGCTGAAAGTTAAAGAACAAGGTATAATATCTGTTTAGTTTAAGAGACGGATAAATAAATGAAGTTACAATACTATAAAGTTTATAAGATCGATAAATCGAATAATTATACTTTTAATAGCATCTTAATGTAATGGGACCATTCTCCATTAGAAAGTATGTACACAATGAGAGGAGCTAATATAAGAGGATTAAAGTGACACGTCTTGAATGGGTGGCAATTTCGCGGTATCATGGATATAAAATTAAGCGATTTAAATGAAATATATAATAAGGATATAAATTTAAGTGATTTAACTGAACGTAAAGATAACTAATATCCTTGTGAAACAACCGGTCGCCATAGGCAGCTGTGATCACTGTAATAGATTCTGGAATATTTTCGATTTATCTTTTATTACCTCAAAAAAGACTGAATTTGAAAAATTTACCAATTCTATTTTACTCACAGGTCCATTTTAGGAGAATCTTTGTATCTTTAATGACTTGAATTGCCCCTTTTCGTGAATGATATAGATGATCCAGAAATAGCTGTCTCGTACTTTTACCTATAATTCCTCTTTTAAAGAAATCGATAGAATTTCCTCATCTTTATCAGCGAAATCCACTTCTTACTAATTACTTGGATACATGACAAAAAAAAAAAATGTTTCTTTATAAATGGTGTCTCAAAATTAACCCAAGATTTGAATTTCCCACCACTTGTGCCGTAAAGTGTTATTAAAAACCATTTGAAAGCTGATAGATTAGAGTACTAAAAATGGAGCGTTGCATTATGGAACGGCGGGCTTTTATCATTTCAAACAATATTTCAAATAATAAAAATATTTAAAAAATAAAGTCTAGCGACTACAGTTCGAAAATTTGAGAATTGCTCCCCCCCCCCAGATCGTGTGACCATTGGACACCATTGGATTTATTTTTATGTGGTTATTTCAAGTTAAAGGTCTATACCAACAAGCCCACAAACACCCGTACATTGAAGGAGGAAATTTTCGATGCATCAACGAAATTCAGCCACGTTTATGCAAAATGGGCATGGAAAATTTAGTCAAAACAGTGTGCATGTGCGGGTAAAGCCTTGTGACTATTTTGCCCTATTTGTTATTCCATACATAATTCTATACTGTGTAATTTACGATCCAATAAAAATATTAATTTAAAAGGAAAAAAAAATGTTTTTTATTGCATTCAAATTTTGTGTTAACCCTTTGTTCTATCGTGAAACGGTCCATTTTTACTTATCCTAAACTGTCAGATGTCAAATTGTTTATTTAATAGGGTTGCCACCACTATATTGCAGGAATGATGGCGAATTTAAATCTTGCATTAAGTTTGGGACACCCTTTATATGCCTAAATGTAGTATTTAAAAAAAAAATAAAAACATATTACAAGTTTTGGGACCCTTTGTATATATAAAAGGAAATATTATTAATTCTTTTCTATCATTTTAAGTAAAATTAATTAATATTTATAATTTGTCAATGTACAATTTAAATTGAAAATTTCATGTATGAAAATTTTCGATTTTAAAATACAGATTTGGAAAATAACAGAAGTCCTATTTTAAGATATTTGTTATAATCCATATTTAGCTGTTTTATCAATGGCATTTGAAAGCTACTTTTACTAAGAAATTAAGTGACTCCACAAGAATTTGTTAATTAAAATAGATTTATGTGCTAATAAAAACTAAGTAAAAAAAATGCAAAGCATACATGGTTTTATTACTCTGGCTTATTTTAAATTACCAAAGGAATACCTATTGATAATTACTCAATTGTAATTCAATATTTTCATTAAAAATTATTACGTAAAATGCTTTAGGAAACAGGAATTTATTTATGCAGTATTACAGAGTGATAGAGTGTATGAAGAAATTTCCAATATAATAATAATAATTAAAAAAAAGAGAAAGTTTTTAATAAATAGTCACTAGCTGTCTATTTTCAATAAAAATCATAGTTAATCATAGTTTTTTTTAAATATAGGTGCATTGCTCAGTTTATTTTGCTACCGATATTACTTCACTACAAATAAAGCCAACTTCTAAATATTTAGGCGAAAGTAAGGTCTTAATAAGTGATCTAGAATACTAGGAGCATAAGCATATCGAGTAATACAGATTTCTGTAAAAGGTGACTTAATTGGTCAAATGTTTTAAAATTGTTCTAGTATCTTTGATTAAAAATTATATTCTTTATATCATTTTCATCTGAACTTTATTTTTAATCATAAACAAAACATAAGTATATTATTAAATCTATGCTTTTTCAATCTAGTAATAATTACATCAATTATAAAAATTTTAAAGTGAAATTTTCCTTTGAAATTAACTCAACTCTGCAGGAATAGAATGATGGACACAAACTTATGTGTTTACAGAAACAAAATTAAAGAAATACGCAAAAGCATTAATAATTAAACATTTTTCAGATAGAAAAAAAATGTATTTAATTCCACCAATAGATATAAATTAAAGTAAGGGCATTGTTTATGTTATAAAAGGATTAAAAATGACGGATTTTTTATTAGTAATACACAAGAAAAATATTATTTATAGTTTAGTAGAGTTATTTGCTTTTTGTCATTTAATTATAGTGCAATGTTTATGAAAAAAAATCAGAAAGGATAAATATCACTTAATTACAAAGCATTTAATCTTTTGCAAGCATTTATTTAAGCAGTTTGCTTGCAATTATTCTTTTAGAAATGCAGATTCCACTTAAATTTGAAATCTAGTATATTAGGAGCTTTGCATTACTTTGCAAAAAAGTTGTTTTACTGTTTAATCCATTCTTTAAAAACTTCAGTGTCTTTCATAATCTCAGTCAATTTTTCACGCAACCGGCACATTTGTCCTTCAGATAATAAATTCTTTCCGTCACCGATAATACCTTTTCTGAATAAATTGATACTGTTCTCATGTTTTTCAGAACTTTCCTCAATATTGTTATGTGGTAGCTCGAATTTCAGATTCATCTTCATATGCTCAAAGCTTGTGTTCTTCAGAATCTTAGACAAAAGTGATTCATCACTTAAAAGACCTTGATAATATTCTTCACCAAGGAATCTGGAAATTCTTAGGATCTCTTCCTTTGGGTTAGCGTGAAGTTTCTCGTATGATATCAGCAGTAAGTTATCATCATCTTTGTGATTCAGGAAAGATAAAACATGTTCGAAATAGCTTCCATATTCTATGTTGCCAGAAAGGAATCCTTCGAAAAATTCTTCTAAATTTAACTTTTGTTCAAGTAAATTTTCCATGAAGTGGAAGTAACTCACGAAAGTGTCTTCTGGATTCCTGTAGATGTAGAGGACCTTGGATTTCGGGTTCTTTTTTACCATATCGTACCGATAGTGATGCTTGTATATTCTTACACCTTTCAAACTGTCGATGACTTCGGGACCTGCCATCTCCATAAACGTTTTTAAATGAAGATCGTTGAAAGGCGGAAAATAATCGCCTTCGGATGTTATCTGTAGCACGATGTACTGAAGCCAAGTTGTTCCTGTCTTAGGATAGGATGCGATAATGATGTCGCCATTTTTAGGAACATATTCAATCGTACCTTCGATGTTATTTTTCTGAAACCAAGGGACTTTTGGAAAACGGATTCCTTTGATTACTTGGAATCTGGACATTCTTGAGCTTGTGAATCTATGGTGAAATTTTAGAAATTTAGTACCATGATAATGCGAAATTAAATATAGATCTTAAATTTAATTTAAAAGATATATATTATACATGGCGTGACTGGAAAATCATTGAAATATTTATATTATAGCGAAATGAAAAGCAAGTTAAACACCAATTCCCGTGCCTACTTATTTATGATACCCTCTTATTTTAACTTGCATATCCCTTCTTTTGGTAGAAACTTTAATAAGAATTTATTTGGGAAACTTTAATCCTTTTGATTTATGCATCATTGCGGATAGTTAATTTTTGTATATTTTTGGCTACATTCTGTTTTTCTTGCAATTGTATATTCTCGCGTCATTGCGGGAAGGTTTGACAGAAATAAAAAGGCTTAAATTATATTGCGTCATTGCGCAATTGTTGCTGCATCATTGAAATTGTGTATTATGATTAAATGCTGTGCACATTGTAAAATTTATCATGCAACAGTTTTTGCTGTAGAAATCCTTTGTTTTAAATGATATTGTGTATCGATGCACATTCTGTGCTAAATCATTGCAGATAATGAAAACAACAACAAATAATTGAGCTTGACTTATGAGCAAAGAATTAAGTAATTTTTTTCGCTTGTGTGTCATCGTAGTGGGATTTTATATGAATGTAGCAATAAATTAAGTTGTTTGAAAATTTTTAAATAGACAACATTTATATGGAATATATTGTATGATATATATTGCATCTTTAATAAAATAATTACTTTTAATTTATTTATTATGAAATTTAATACAATTCCAGCATTGTGATCATTTTTAAGACGTTTATAAATTTTTAAAAAAAACTTAAGTCAGCGTGTATTTTTTGTAATTGAAAAAGTCTCGATCTACTTAAATTCTAAGTTCTATTTTAGTTTTTATTCTATAACTAAGGGGTTATAGTTAAAATTTAAGTCAATAGTTTCATTCGGGCCACTTTGCATATCTGAGAGTATTATTTGAAAAACTTGGCTCGTTATCTCGATTAGATAATATGCATTGAATCTCCTTGTTTAAAAAGAGGGTAAGATTTATTTCCTAGATAGAATTCGCCGAATAATAAAAATAAGTGAAAGAACGAAAAATGAAAGAGAGGAAATTGAAACTGAAAATAGACGAGGAATAGCATTTGGAAAATCTGAAACTTGGAATAATAAACTCTTTGTCTATAATTACTAAAAAAAAGTTGCAAACTTAATTTAAACTATTAGTAAAAACATAGAAAGCAAGAATCCAAAATACGTTGAACCTTTATTAGGGAATATTCTGCCTATATCGTGGAACGTAAAGATAAAAGTACATATTTTTTGCAACTAAAAGTGGAAGGAGAAGATTTCATTTCAATGAATTTAAATTCAATTTATTCTTTTTAAAGTCCATTGGCAATAATGGAAATAGTCGAAAAAACTACAGCTGAACAAGTTGAAAATGCATGAGGAGAGACAAGGATGCCTGAGATGAATAGGCAAGGCTGGTTTATTCAATAGGCAATTGCCTAGGATCCCAAAACTTTGAGAGGCTCCAAACCCACGATATCTATGCAGCTAATTACTATTAATTTATAATTACTTTTACTATATGTCTTTTATTGAATTTGAATACTTTAATTTTTGTACTTTGTAATTAGCTTATTCAAAATAAAAATAAATATCGTTTAAATTCACGAACATTTTTCTAATAATATTCCTTATTAATTGTCTTCTGTAAAATTTTATATTATTTTGCCTTATTATTATTAAAGAATGCTTCGTTACGATAAAAAAATTGGGGCTTTCTAATTAAAAAGTTTTCGATTTTATAATTAAATAAAGTTTAAACTGTATAAAGTCAATAAACATATATCTGGCCTTCTTTTTAAAATAAGTTTTAGAACTTTTTAAATGTTTTTAATGTACTTATTTAGAACCATTACCATTTAAGTTAATTATGTTATCAGTTTTACAGTTAATTATATTTTGAATATTTAAGAACCATTATCATTTAAATCAGCACGACTAATTATATTTTAAACATTTAAGAGCCATTATTATTCAACTTATTTGCGTCACCAGTTTTAAGGCGAATTATATTTTAAACTATTCTCCTTTGGCGACCAGCCAGTCTACCAACGATATTGGTTATATTTAATGTTATTTAAATCATTTAGATATAACATCATGCCCATGTTTCTGCCAAACTGTCAGACATTACAGTTGTATTGTTTAACTTCTCTTATTTCAGTTCTAGCCATTGTGTAATTAAATCTTTCTAATGGAGATCAACAACATATCATCATCGTACTGTTAGAAATATAAGTGTCTGATTCCTCTATCTTTGAATTTCGCGGCATTGTAGTTTCATTTTTTTTTATTTATCCTGTTAACTGTACAATAAATATTAGGCAAAATCCATATTCTTTAGCTTTCAACAACGGAAGAAAAACACGTTATTAAATATTAGACGAAACAATAAAAACGGATTTAATTTCGGAACAACTATGTATTGTTCGAAATTAAGCAAAAAAATAAATAAAATAGCATAATAAAATTGCTAGAAATCAAGTTAAATTCGCAGAACTATTAAATTTGGTACCATTAAAAAGACAATTTTAAAAGTTTTGTAAACTTCTTTTTTTGTGAAACAATATTTTAGGAAACTACAGCAATAAATAAATAAACTAAATTAAACTAAAATAAAATAAAGTAATATTCAGCCTAATTTTCAATAAATTAAAATTCCAATTAAAAATTTTAAAGAATTGCTCCGAGGTGCACACTTTTTGCTCTCCAAGGTATACATGTGCAACATTTGGTAACTGCAGGTCGGACACCTTGGCTTGTAGATCTCCAATACACACGCACGCACATACACACACACACACATATCTTTATTATTAATAAAGATAATCAGTACTTAAATATTATTAATTAATCGCCTATGCCAAGAAACTGATTCCTCTAAGATATTGATTATATTTAACTTCACTTTAATCATTTAGATAAAACTTCATGTCAAATTGCGAGACTTTAAAGCTGCTTTATTTTAATACTCTTACATGTGTACTGTCATTGTCTTCATAAACTTTTCTAATAGAGATAAGTTCCACGACACTATAACATTATTACGCTCTTTTTATTTATCTTCTAAATTTAGAGGTATTGAATTTTTACTGTTTTAGTCGTCATGTAAACTACCTAAATATTAAACAGAAGCTTCTTCAATTTTCAACATTGGAATTAAACCATACGATCAAATATTTGATGGAACAATGAAAGCGATTTCATTCCTAACAATGAAAATATTATTGGGAAATATACTTACAAATATATTTAAAAGTTTCTTAAATCTAGACTAAAGAATTGCATTAAATTCTTTAAACTTTAAAACTTTAAAACGGTGTAAAAATCCTTTTTTGTGTGGGAATATTGTCAGAGAAGAAATTTTAAAATCTAGTGAGTGAGTGTGTGTGTGTGTGTATCGTCTTATTTTCTAATTCCTTAAAATTTAAGAAATTCGTCTTATTTTCTAATTAATTAAAATTCAAAAATTTGCACATTGACTTCAAAGTATATCGAAACCAAATTTGGTGACTCTAGGTCAAAGGATTTGACCTATAAAGAACTAACATATACGCTCACGTGTGCATGCACGCACAAATACATTCATCTTTATTATAAGCATGAATAAGCAATTGATTTTGATGCGGAATTCTTCAATTTTCAGAAAAAATATTTAAAAATCCATTTTTCAGAAGAAATGCATTTTTTAAAACTTCAGTATGAAAGTTTTGTTTATGCTTTGCATGCTTTCATAACTGTTATTTGATTGTAGCATAGCACTGCCATTGGCAACGTTATTCACAAGTGTTATGCTATTGCATTCTGTAAGTTCGGAGAATCTTACTTTTCCACACCTCTACTAAACTGAAGCAAGATATAAAGCGTAGAAATTGAAGGGTAAGTAGCGAAGAATATTTGCAGTTTTCTTTGTAAGATGAAAAGCAGTGGAACTTGGATGGCCCTAATGGCTTGAAACATTAATGCATTTGAAAAAAATCACGAAAGCTAATAGTTAAGTCTGTTAAAGCTGTGATTTTTTTTTCATGAATTCAAATAAATACTTCATGAATGTGTTATTGGAATAATTATTTCGGAAGAATTTCACAAGAATATAAAGTTAAAGAAATCGTTTATTAATCAGTATATACGCTTATTACTATCATGGTGCAATTTAGTCAGAATATTGCCTCCATGCAATTTCACAGATAACTAATTACAATTGAATTAATCGAGTTACTCTTATCGCTTATGAAAACGATCAATTTAAAGCTGAATTCAATGAGTTTCTATGAACTGAAAATGTGTGACACAAAATACACCTGAAAACTTACCTGATGGTATGTTAATCCTTTTTAATACATCAACCAAACGAAAATGTATAAAAATTAAATACATTCTGCTTTTTATTATATATATATGTGTGTGTGTATGAAAAATTACAGACTTAACAAGGATGATAGCATTTGTGGCATTGAGAAGATTTACATTTTCATGAAAGATAATTTAAAAGATTTAAATCAAAAAGGCTCATTTTTAAAAATCTCATTATATAAAACTTCAAAAATATTTGCATGTCAGGAAAATATATTATTACAATCACAATACTTTTAAAAAATGCTGACTTTATAAAAAAATACAGTACTGTGCGAATTAATTGGGACAAACAGATTTTTCTAAGAAAATTGTTCCTTTCTCGGGGATTTTCTACCTCAAACCGGTTTCAACTGCATATTCTTACAACGCGCGACTGCTCTTGACTAGCCTTAACCGGTTTGACCACGTGATCATGACATGTCAAAATTTTTTCCCTTCAGTTGCTGTAAGAAGTGATTGCTTGTGTGAAGTGATTGCTCCTTCTGACGTGTATTTAAAAATGAATATCACCCCCAGGAAAAGGACTAGAATTGTTACCCTTAGTCAGAATACTTCTATCACTGTGAGGGATATTGCTGCAGCAGTTGGAATTGGAAAATCAAGTGTTTCTAGGATTATTAATCATCAAAAGAATTTTGGGACAATGTCTCCAAAACGAAAGAGTAAATGTGGACGCA
>JAPMOR010042162.1:188711-243375 GCA_026543865.1 Argiope aurantia | reverse complement strand
TATCATGAAAAATTTCCATCGAAATCGTTGTTTGTTTGTTTTGTTTTGCTTTGTAAATTCTCTAAAAATATCAAGATCAAGATAAATTCTCATGTTTATCATTCGTTTTTATGAGATTTATTATATGATTATTTCTACTTACGGAAACATAGACCTATTTTTATTATACATACCTAGGATTATTTTTAAATCTAATAATTTTATAAACTAATGACAATCTAATCATAAAAGATTTGACAAAATATATTTGTGATAATTAGATGAAACCATTGTATTTATAATAACGGGACAAAATGACAGTGTATGGAATTAATTTATTTGATTCTTTGAAACAAAGTAATAGTAAATTAACTAAAAATAATCTTAAAAAGATCAAACATTACAATTTTTCAAAAAAAGTGTAATAACACGAGCTTCTTTCTTTTTTAAAAAAAATAATATTTCATTTGTTGAAAACTATTAATTAAACCATTCTTGGAGTATTTCCGAATCTTTCATAACTTCTGTTGCCACTTCTCGAAGACGCCTCAGTTGGTCTGGTGACAGTGACTTCTTACCATCTCCAACCACTCCCTTTCTAAAGAAATCAACAGTATTCTTTTTATCACCAGCAGAGTTCTCACTGGAATCTTGATGTGGAAGCTCTAAAGTGAGGTTTTTTTTCATGTAATCGAAACTGGTGTGCTCCAAAATCGTATTCAAAAGTGATTCATCTTCTAGAAGGTTTTGGTAATATTCATCTCCAAGAAATTTAGCTATTTGAAGGATACCTTCTTTCGGATTGGCATGAAGTTTCTCGTACGATATCAGCAACAGGTTGTCGTCATTTTTGTGAGCCAGGAAGGACATGACATGCTCAAAATATCTTCCATATTCTATATTTCCAGTCAGGAATCCGTCGAAGAATTCATCTAAGTCTATTTGTTTCTCCCATATTCCTTGAATGAAGTGGTAAAAACTAATAACAGTATCTGCTGGGTTCCTATATGTGTATAGAACTTTGGCTTTTGGATTCTTCTTCACCATGTTGTATCTGTAATGATGCTTGTATACTCTGACACCTGTCAAGTTGTCGATGGCCTCTGCACCAGTCATTTCCATAAAGGGCATGACTTTGTCAAGGAGATCGTTGAAAGTCGGAAACGACTCCCCCTTGGAAATTATCTGCAGCACGATGTACTGGAGCCAAGTTGTTCCGGTCTTGGGATAGGATGCAATGATGATGTCACCATCTTTTGACTGATAATCCAAAGTGCTCTCTATGTTTTCTCGCTTAAAATAGCTTACATTTGGGAAAGGAATTCCTCTGATTATCTGGTGTCTTGACATTTTGAATCCTCAAATTTCTGGTATGGAAGTAATCATATATTAGTAATAAGTAATATCATAATTTCCATGAAAAAAATGTTGATAGTGTTGGAAGAAGTAATCGGAATCAAGATTTATTGCAGAAACTGAGAAATCTTAAATGATAAAAGTGTTGTTACTTTTTTTAAGAGAAAGTGTAATTAAAAGTTGTTCTGAAGGATTTGAAATACTTATCATATCATCAATTTTCTTATCAATTTGAAGCCCCAAAACATTATTTTATAAATCTTTTATTTAGTTTAAAATTATTAGACGTTAATATAAACTATCCATAAAACCACAGATTTGTTTGAAAGCTTTTGATTACAGAAATCACGTAACAACATTTAAAATTATGCAATTTGTAGCCTAAATACATGATTTAAAATCTACACATTTTTGCCAAATGTTGCAGAAAAAAATTATATTGTTCCATTCTTTTAAATAAAATTGATCATAATAATTTGTTAGACTGTTATTCCGATTTTGCAAGTAAACTATACACCTTAGGTCAGTTTCTAACCAGTTTAGGCAATTTGAAATCTATAAAATGGCGGTTGATTTCTGATTGCTTATAAAATAATCACTAACATTTACTTATATTTAGAAATTCATTTTTACTAACATAAATGATTATATGATTAGGTATGATTTTTATTGAAAAGAATTAAAAATAAATGAAGTGTAATACTGAATATTCTTTCGTTAGATTATCTCGTAAACTACAGGTTTTGCGAATTTATTTTTAATTAATTTTAACTTTTTAATTATGTAATAATATTATATGTAAAATAATAGAGAAATATTTTGAAAAAAAAAAGCAATGATATCATTCTCCAAGATAAAATACCGGCTTTTTTAGCTTAAATAAAAAGGTGTATTCCTAAGAGGAAAAATTTTATTTGGTAACCTATAATATGAACTATAATACATAACGATAATTTAATTAAATTAAAGTAAAAAAGTACAAATTTGGAAAAATATTTTCCTTCTTTCTGAATTTGACCGAAATTTTTTGGAATTCCTCTTATGTGTATATTATATAGAAGGGAATGATTGGTAAAGTATTCATTTCAATATTTGGATTAATTTCTGAAAATTTGGACTTAAAAAATAGGTTGGTAAAAAAAAAAATGCCTCAAAGTGAGTTTCTATCTGTCAAAAGTCACGCCCCCCCCCAAATCCCATTCTTAAAATATTGTTCTTCTATTTTAAATGATAACGTAATTGTCGAATTTCAAAGGAAAAAAAGGGACGAAAATTAAATTTGAAAATAACATTTTGTCTCTTAAGTTTGAACTGTCTTTTCCGATAACTGTTACCCTCGTGAAAATTATTTGTTAATGTTTTTTGAGAATCAATAGCCACAATGTAAGGACTTTTCTTTTTCTAATTTGATTTTCATTGCCTTTTTTGAATATCTATCATTATGATAGCATTTGAAATCGTTTAATGCAAAATTTGAATAAAAAAAGTTTCTGTTTGCGAATTCAGACTGATAGGAAAAAACTTTTTGTATTTTTCGATCATACTGTTTTTATTAACATTGCAGAATTTTTCAAAAAAAGAATGCAGATATTTCCAGAAAATCTGTACCAGTTATTCCCTTCTATACAACATGTAGTTAAATTGAATTCCAGAAATTTCATTCGAGTTAATATACATATATATTAAACGTTTACCTCTTTAAAACGTTTTCCTCTTTTACTTCTTTATCTGGTTACATATTCTTTAGGATCTATTTTCTATAGCCAGCTGAACAACTTAAGTCAATAAAAATGCTTTTTTTTTGTATTTTTTCCAGAGAAATATAAAATCCAACTAGACCGTTAATCCTGTTTCGTCCTTAATCTATCTTTGAAGGGAAGTATAATGATTTAATCCCAGTTTTGCGCGTTTGAGATTTCTAAAGAAGGTTGCAACATCAGAAGGGCTGTAACCTGTCACTCCTGACAAGTTTTCCTTTTCTGGCTTCTTAATGGATTATACTACAGCATGCATTGTTATAAATAGTCTCAAGTCATTCTTCTCCAGATGTTTCTTTTTCTTTTCTTTTTTTTTTCCTCCAACTGGCAAATCGATTTTTATTATTGGTTTCAAATTTATAAGCCAAATACTGAATTTTCTTTGAATATACATACTTCATCTTTACCCCTTCGTTTATGTATTGTATTAAAAAGTGTTCTTATTTATCCATCTATACTTATATAAAGCTCAATGTGTGTGTGTGCGTGTGTTGGCGCTCTACAGGCCAGACCGTACGGCCTACAGCTACCAGATTTGGCACATGCATACCTTGGAGGTCGGGAATGTGCACCTGGGGTCCCTTTTTTGAATTTTTAATTAGAATTTTAATTAATAATTAAAAACTAACTGCATCCATTAAAAAAAGATTTGAATGCTACAATAATAAGTATTTGCTAAAAACTAATGAGAAATGCAAGAGATAGTTCAACTATTCTCTGAAGGATGGCAGCACATACTACACAGTGGTTAATTATTCGCAGTATACTATATCCAAGCTGTTTCAGGTTATAGGTTTCCCTATTTTAAATTCATTAAAAGTTTTTTACACAATAATGTTTTTTTTTAATTTTTTTTGTTGAAGAAATTCAGATATGAAATAAAAAAAAATACAACAAAAACAAATATTATTAAGTTGGTAAAAAATATATTTGCAATTAAAAAAATTTGAAATTGAAATTTTCCCCTCTAATTTTACTTTTTTTTCTTCTACTTTTTCTTTCAAAATTTTTCCCTCTATTTCTATTTATTTCTGTTATTTTCTAGTTGGAAAATATTTCCTCTATTCTAATTAGTTAAACATTTTTTTAGCAGAAAAATTGTTTGAAATATGTAAGTTATAATTTTAAATCTTTTTTCCGAAATCTACCATCTGATGAATTTTATCAATAAATAATGCTTGTTCTAATGTAAAATGCATGAATATTTGTTGCCTTTTAAATTAATGCGTATGCAAGTAATTCGATTTCCAATTTAAATATTTGAATTCATTTTAATTATAACATAAATTATAATTAAATTTAGATCTGTTTTATAATGATAAAATTTTTGCAATTAAAATACTGTGAAATGATGCAATAATATGAAAATGATATGTAATTAATATGAAAGTTTTTGTCACAGCTTTTACAAATGATTTAAATATATTCATTTTGTAGAAGGCATTTCGATAGCCTATTGATTAAAAGATAACTTTAACAAATATTTTGAAATACTTTGAGTTTTACTTTCTTTCTTGTTAATTCAGCTGTATACAAATGATTCATTTATCTTACGTAACAAGCTAAGCGCTATTAGATTTCAGTATCCCTCATTCAGGACCGCCGCGTGGGGTTGGCAAAATTTTCACCGCACAAGGGCGCCTGGGCAAGGGGGGAGCCAAAATTTATATGCAGCTCAACAAAGACTTTATGATGCATAAAAGGCTTACTGGCAATCGGTTATTGAACGGCTTATTTATTTAATTCAATATTTAGACCGGCGATACCTTGCATTTAGAGGTTCTTCGAAAGAGTTGTATTATAGTGATTATGGAAATTTTTTGAAGTTGGTTGAAACCATAGCAAAATTTGATCCAATAGTCGCTGAACATCTCCACAAAATTCAAACATCTCAAAAGAAGAACATTGCTCATTACTTAGGGGATCAAATTCAGAATGAAATAATAAGCATTATTTCATAAGGAATTAAAAGCATTTATTACATATGATTAAATCGTCAAAATATTACTCACTAATTCTGGATACTACACCTGATGTCAGTCATACCGAACAGTTGACTGTTGTAATTCTATTTGTTTATAAGAACGAGGAAACCAATAAAGCCCAAATTGAAGAATATTTTTTAGGATTTAAATTTGTTGATGACACTACTGGACAGGGTCAGTTTGAATTCATAAATGGACATCTAAAATCATTAGAAGTAAATTTATCATATTTACGAGACCAATCTTACAATAATGATGCTAATATGAGAGGAAAGCACAAAGGATTGCAACAAAAAATTATTGAAAATAATTCGAGGGCACTCTATATCCCCTTCTCTGCCCATTCTCTAAATTTAGTTGTAAATGATGCAGCTAAAATTTCCTTCGAAATAATTAATTTCTTCAAAGTAGTCCAAGAGCTTTACAACTACTTTTCTTCATCCGTTAAACGTTGGTCTATTTTGAAACAGTATGTTGAAAATCTAACTTTAAAGCCACTCTCCAACACCAGATGGAAAAGTAGATTTCTAGCTTTAAGACCATTGAAAAACGATTTGAAGGGAATTTTGAGAGCGCTAATAAATATTCAAGAAGATCAAAAAAGAGACATGGAATCAAGAACTCAAGTAAAAAATTTGATTCAGTAGGTTTCCTCGTTTAAATTCATTTGTTTCATCAACATCTGGCACGATATTTTAAATTTAGTAAATGTGGTAAATAAAATAATGCAAAATTCTAAATGTGATTTAAAAATTGTGACTAACAATTTACAAAATCTTATATCTGAACTAAATAATTGTAGATTAGATGAAGCGTATGAACATGCAATTGCCAACGCAAATATCGTTGCTGATGATTTGGGGGTGGATACTGATTTTCCACAAAGTCGAAACAGGTTTAAAAGAAATTATTTCAAGATGAACAAACCGACGAATCAATCAACAATCCAAGACAAAAATTTAAGCTTGAATTTTACAATATAATATTAGAAACTGCTATTTCTTCAATTACTGAAAGATTCAGTCAATTAAAAAACATTACAATTACTACACTATATACCTAATTTAAAAAACTGGAGTGACAATGAAATTTTAAAACATTGTTAATAATTAGAACAAAAATTAACGGATACTAAAAATATTAATGAAAAGGACATTGATGGATTAAATTTGTTCGAAGAAATAAAATCTTTATGGTGTTTATCAAAGAGGATATGTCACCTATTGATGTTTTAAATTATATTTATGAAAACAATCTTACCGATACATTTCCAAATATTGCAATAGCTTACGGATCTTTAACCCTGCCAGTTTCGGAGGCTACTGGAGAACGAAGTTTTCAAAATTTAAAATTATAAAAAATTACATGCGATCTACCATGGCGCAGGAGAGATTATCGGACTTGTCAATTATATCCATAGAGAGCGAAATTTTGTATAAATTAAATATAAAGGAATTGATACGATCGTTTATAGCTGCTAAAGTTAGGAGAATCAATATTTGAATATATTTCCTAATTTTTATATTTTACTTAAAAATGTTTTATCATTGCTTTGTTTTTAAAATTTATGAAATAATAAAAAACAATAAGACAAACGTGTTTTAATATTGTAATCTTAAAGTCTTTCAGTTCGAAAGTCAAATTTTAAATACTATAAAAGAGTATTTCACATATAATTTACAGCACTTTATAAGAGTGCAGGATATATATAGGAGGCATGATTTATGTACAATAAGCGCTGACGGACTAGCATCCATTCAGCAGCTATATAAAAGCAGAAGAGCGTAAAAGAGAGGGAATATTTTCCCCAGTGTTTAAATATTGTGAGATTCTCATAGGTATTTCTTTACACGTGCCGATTTAGACAAGGGGAACTTGGATATCTTTTAGAAAGGTTTGTTTAGGTTAGCAATTTTTTATCCCTTCACTCGGAGCGTGGGAATCGCTGACTAAAGCATTTTTACGGAGTTTTCTGTAGCATTAATTAAATAGAAAAAGTGGAATGGGATCAGGAAATTAGAGAATATTTTAGAATGAAGATAGATATAGGGATAAATGACAACATGTTATAAAATATAATTATAATATACAAATATAAATATAAATTGGAAAAAAATCAAGTCACAGAATACTTACAACAAGCACAATTTTATGCTTCAAGTAATAATAAGTGAGTGAAAAAATTTGCTTTAAAGATCTATTTAAAATAGAAAAAAAATGTTTTAGTATTTTTAAAGCATGTAGGCGAAGAAAAATCTAACATAGAGAAAAAACTCTTAAAAATTATGCATTCGTTCATTTAAAAATTGAAATAGCTTCAGAAATGTGAAAGACAATTTGAAATTCTGACACAATGAATCAAACAAATTTCAATTCAAATAAAAATCGATAATTTGACAATTTTATTATACTATACTTTATTAACTATACAAAACATAAATGAAAAGTTTTGCAGAAATGAAATTTTACCACTGGGGAGGTAGATTTAGTTAATATTTTTGAATTTCAAAGAGGGTAGCTCAAAGAGGATAGATTTAGCGAATAATATTTTTTAAAGTTTTGAGAAAAATTAAAATTTGGATTATTTAGAATTCTAATAAAAATTTTGAAAAACTATTTCATAGTGAACATCTACTAATGAAGAAATAGTTATGTTTCAACTCTAGTAGGTACCCAATGGTATGTCCTGGCAAACGTTCATTTTTTGCGCTACGAGTTTTATAACATGGAATTTATAGAAAGCGTGTTAGTCTTAAAATAAATTTTTTGTAAAATACGAATATTTAAAATTAAATAATTATAATTAACTAAAATAATTATATTTTATAAATATCTGTCCAATTAAAAAATAATGTATGAATATTGAATAATACTTCACCCCTTACCTACGATGCCCAAGTATAGTTTATGCATCAAATTATGTTAATTTTAAATTTATAATCTAAAATTATTTCAACAACGGAGTTATAATTTAATACAAAAATTACCGGCAATCTATAAGTATATCAAATATTCCGTGAAAACTTGGTTGAATCAAAACGGTAATTGATGTCCAGAACAGAATGAATCATCTAATTATACAGCAAAGAAAATAACACAGGTAAATGGTTAAATATATTATTTCAAATAAAAAAAATCCAGTTTCTAAATATAAAAAGTATAATTTATAAAAATAATTCCTTTGTAGTACCAAAAGAATATGATAATTCTATTATGGCTAAAATAAGTATGCACATCTTACCAGGAATAAGGAGATGTTACAATAAGTACTGCAAAGTGTAATAAAGTTATGCCACTTCTATATTTAATCAGTAACGCATTTCCTGTGATTGATAAATAATCTTATCAGAGTAAAGGAATCTTTTTTTGTGTGTGTTTGCTTATTTGTAATGTAAGTTGATAAGTTGAGATGATAATTTTTTATCCTTTTTATCCTTCTTTATTATATAACTGCGGAGATATGCCATTATTTGTGAAAAGAATAAGTGTTGGCATTTTTCGATATTGAACATTTTGAGGCATTATAAATAAATTTTGGTATGTAATTTTTCAATTGATTAGTTAGTTATAAAAAATTTTTTTTTCATATGTGAAATCGTGTTTTCTTAGGAAAGATATTTATCAAGATAACCTTAAAAAGCAAAAATAATAAATATAAATATATAAGCAAAAAAAAAAAAAAGCAAAAAGACCAGCTGGTACCGAGGATCCGCAACACACGCAGCATTCAGGCTGTTCATGTTCAATATACTTATTCTAAAAGTTATTTATAAAATAATTTTGTGTGTGTGTGTGTGAAAAATCGTGTTTTTTCATAAAAGACACCTGTATAGATAAATTTAAAAGCAAAAATGTTAAATATAAATGCATAAGTAAAACAATAAAGCAAAAAGCGCGATTTGAACCTAGAATCCGAAATACAGGCGTCATTCAAGTGGTTCTGGGCAATGTATCACACTGCCCGTAATTCGAAACGGAAGTTGAACATACTTATTGTAAAAATTAGTTATAATTTGTGTGTGCGTGTGTGTAATGTGTATGTGAAATCGAGTTTTTTAGGAAAGACACTTACATATATAATATGAAAAAGCAAAAACTTATCTAAATATAAAATTTGATCCAAATCATTTTAACCGTTTCCAAGGATACGAAATAAATTTATATACACAAGAATTGCTCGTTTAAAGGTATCAGATATAAGGACTCGTATCGCAACAGCGAAGAACTTGGTTTTTTTTTAAACAAAGTATTAAGAAGTTATATTTATGCTACAGGATATTTTAACCACAAGTACAATATTACAAAAATATCATTTTCCTATAAATATCAAATTTAACATTTCACATTAAAAATATTTGAAGCATGAAACTTTAAAAAGAATTTAGGGATTATTGCACTTTAAAAACTGAAAAGATTCAAGATTGAAACTGAAATTATTATTTATTTATAACAAAAAAATTTATAAATATTTTATTCGAAAATTTATTTATATTTTATTCGAAATAAAATTTATTCGAGCCCTTCGTTTAAGAAAATCAAAATTGAAAAGCAAGGTCGCACATCGCACAAGTATATTGAGCAAGGTCGCACATGCCTGGGTATCTCTTTTTTGAGATAAGATAACAAATACAATTACTGAATTTCCTGTGGTCCATAGAGTTGAAATATCTGAGTTTATATCTTAGCTCTATGCTGCGGTCAGATTGAATAGCAATCGTGCAGCTACAGTGTGGTTGGAGATTTTCTACTGAAAAATCGAATTATTGGGACGTATTTTTAAAGTTATTTTAACCTCGATACTTCTTCTCGTACTTAAATTTTAAATTTTATTGGAAGAAAAACATTTATACAATGCCAAAATACACATCGAAACATTAGATGTTTTCATTATTCAAAATTATCACTACCGTTCCAATTGTATTCATAATTTTTATTTTTATTTAAAATGCTTGAACCTTTAGAATTGTCTTGTCTTAGTAATAAGATTTGTTTGTTGTGACTGATAGCGCTCTACAAGTCCGCTGACAGTTATCTGTCAGTGATTTAAGCCGAGTGAGCGTCTCGTGTTTTTTTTTTTTTTCAGTAGCGCCAACTAGAACTAAGAATACGACTTAGCTACTTTATTCGTCACATTCGCTTACATAACCCCATTTTACGGTGGGAGAGGGGTGGGGATGCATATTTACACACCTCACAGTTAGAACACAGAAGAGGAGCAGCAATGCCCGCAACGAGACTCGAACCAAGGACGCCCAGATCATGGGGAAGAAGCGCTACCCCTATGCTAAGAGGACGGCTGTAATGCGATTTAGATATAAAATGTCGTTTTAAAAATTAAGAAAAGTGCATTTCAATGTTTTTTATTGCATTTGAAATTTGATTGTAGAGTTAACACCTTAATTCTTTTATTATTTTTATTATCTAATTAAATGACACCTTTCGTTTCAGGAATATGCTGTCATGAAGATTCAAATAAGAATCTATAAAATAAATCTATATTTGTAGATTATAGGTAATTTTTATATAGAATTATCCTGTCTTTGAATGATTTAATTTTAATTTATGAATTTAAGAAGCGAAAAACGAAAAAATTATTTAGAATGAGAAAAATTCTTGTTCTGGGCTTCGTAAAATTAAAGAGCTTATAGACAGTTGTCTACTTCATCTGTTTAATAATCTGCTCTTAGATGGCTCCATTCATTAAATTTAATTCAATTAAGCGTTTAATTAAATAAACTGTGAAAATACAAAAATTATTTAAATAATGCATTGTAATAGAGAATAAATAAGAATAAAAAATTTACAAAGCCTCGCCAATAAAAAATGTTGATGGCAAAATTTCTGCTTTACAAACACGAGACATGTCAAATTAAATAAAATGTCAAAAAATCAGTATGAATAATATATTTTTTCGGGCAGTTAAAAAGTTAGTCGAATAAAAAAAATTATCATTAATAAAATTCTTTATTAAGAGATACATTTTGCTTTAATAAACAAGATTACATTAAAACAATATAAAGAAGGTTCAATTTTCCCTATAGTAAAATTGAATTGGAAATTTGTATGCAGCTTATAAGCATTGAAAAAAATTCATATATTCTCTCATATTAGTTTTCAAGTTAGATTGGGAAAGTATGTAAGGATTGACAAGATTTAGATCGATTCAGTCTTTCATCTTTTCAAAATAAAAATATCCAAATTTATGAAATGTAGATTCACTACAGTTTGTTTCATTACAAATGCAGCATTTAGAGATTGCATAAATTTAAAACTTTCAACCTCTTTTAAAATTGAACCATAAATTCATTTTTCATATATGAAATTTTTTTTCAGAAATTCTGTCATTTTGTAACGCAATTTTTTAATTAAAGTATGAGCTACAAATTAACAGCGTTGAGAAACAATAAAATAAATATAGAAGGCAGCACTAACAAAATTAAAAAAAAAACTTTCTTTCTTTTTTTCGTAATTAATTAATTAAATTACTAAGTAATTAATCATTAAATTAATTTATTTGTAACTTTAATTTTCTATACTAAGTTTGTTAATTTTAATTTTCTAAAAAATTACGAAATATAAATTTATTTAAAAAAACTGAAAAAAAAACCTCTTGTTTTATTATTGCAGTTAATTGAAAATGCATGTATATGTATTTATGCACGTAAAAGTATCAAATAAATTTATCGAATTATTTCGAATTATATAAGATATATCGAATTATAATATTTATTAGTAATTTTTAGTATTTTTGAAGAGGAATTGCAATCACCTTATTAATATTATTAAAATATATGTAATGTGAAACATCTGCATTATATAAAGAAACAAACTTCCGAGAATTATATACAGCATCAAAAATATATACAGCAACAAACTTTGCTTTCATTTGCAACCTCATATTATTTTGAAGTGAATAATTCAGATTAGATATCAGATTATTTCGAAAGTTTTATTTTTCCATCCACTCTCTATAAATTTCCGCACCTTCTAGAACTGATCTGGCAACATCTTTCAAACGTTTCAGCTGTTCTAAAGACAACAAATTTTTCCCATCGCCAACAATTCCTTTACGAAAAAAATCTATCTCCGTAAATTTTACCTCTGGACCTTTATCTCCATTTACAACTTTTGGAATGGCAACAGAAATATTGCTCTTCATATGATCAAAACTTGTCTGTTTAATAATCTTATTCAGTATCGATTCGTTTGTAGCGATATCGTTGAAGTATTCCTCGCCTAAAAATCTGGCAATTCTCAAGATTTCTTCTTTTTTGTTTGCATGTAATTTCTCGTATGATATCATTAGAAGATTCTTGTCATCTTTGTGCTTGTGGTATGACAATATGTGTTCGAAATAGCGTCCATATCCAACATTTCCTGACAAAAAGTTTTCAAAATATTGATCGAAATCCACGAAACTTCCTCTAATATTTCGAGAAAAATGGTAGTAAGATACTAAAGTATCTTCTGGACGTCTGTAAATGTACAATACTTTAGCTTTGTCGTTCTTTTGCATCAAATTGTAAGGTATGTGATGCATGTAGGCTCTTGGAGGCTTCAGAGAGTTTAGAACTTCCACTCCAGTCCTTTCCATGTAAGGGAAAACTTTTTCCATATCTTCGCTTTTAGGAAATGACTCTCCCTTTGATATTATTTGTAAAACAATGTATTGCAGCCAGGTTGTGCCGGTTTTGGGGTAGGAGGAAACGATAATATCTCCTGATTGTGGAATGTAGTCCATAACTTCTTCCAGAACTTTCTTTTTGAACCAAACAGAGCCAGGAAACGGATATCCTCTAACAAATTGAACGTATGGGCTATTCAGAGGTTCTTCAGTAGCTGCCATATTTTCTCAGGAGAGTTCCCTATAGAAAAAAAAACAACATTAGTAAAGTCTTTAGTAAGTTTAGTGTTTTAGCAAAACTGGAAATATGTAGTAAACCAATAAAAAGAAAAACTATCGATTTATACTAAATGTTAGCAAAAACTTTTTCCAAAAGTAAACAATACTTTTAAGAAAAAACAAAAACTTATAGCTGGTACGAATTTACCATAAGTTTAAGTTGGTTCATTTCAATTTTTTTAATAAGTGGACTGCAATCTTATTTAAAATCAAACGACAATTCGAAAGCCAACTTTTTATTTCATCGAGGTTCACCGACCCCGCAACGACTCAGTACGAAACTGTTTTGAAAACTGATCCCATGTCAGCAGGGTTACAATAAATTTTATCGCTGAAGCCAAGTCAGCGCATGGTTGCAACATTCTATAACAAACAGCGCCAACAAAGCGGTAACAATAGCACAAATGGTTATTAGAGTAGTTTCAGGTAAAAATCTAAAAACATCTTATCAATAACTTCAAAAAGCCATATATAATAATAAATCCTAATATAAATAATATATTAAAAATATACCAGTTTATTTTTGAACGCAATTCTGCTGTATATTCTGCAAAAGTTTTTACAAAGAAAGTGATGTAAATTTTATTGAAATGTTATTTTATAACAGTATTGAATTGAAGACATTTAACATACACAAGAAAAAAGATAGTGAATAAAAAGACATTGTTACAAAATCTTTCAAAAATATATTTGCAAGATAATCTTAGTCAATTATTTGATTCTTATTTCCAACAAAATACAAATTTAATTCGTCTTCTGTTAGCTTTTAACCAGATATCTTGAAGCTCTGATACACATTCAACAAGTTTTTCAATAACCTCGCATTTAAAATCGACATCAAATAGGCAAAAATTCAATATTTAAAGACCGTACGAATCAAATAAAAAATAAGATAACAATATCGGTAAAAATTGTTAAGTAGTCTTTATATTTCGAGTATAATAGTATAAAATGTCCAGATATTTGAAGATGTAACTTTTGACAAAGGCTTTATACATTCACAAATGCACCTATTCTTTTGTCATCTTACACATCTTTTATTTCATCTGTCATCTTACTCATCAATAATTTAAAGTTAAAAAAAATATTAGACTGCCTAATTATTGAAACAGAATTACATAATATGACATTAAAATATAAAAGTACTTTAAATAAAATATAAATGGACTATGTCCTGTAACAAATTAAATTTACTATTTATTAAGTCTATCAACAATTTATTTAAGGCCGGGATAGCCTGGTTGGTAGAGCGTTGGATTCGCGTTTCCTGGGTTGCCAGTTCAAAACTTCTCGTATGTGTGGTGGCTGGCGCACGTATAAATCTATCGTGGGCACAAAATCCTCCATGTCGAGAGTAATACCACTGCGGTTACTGGATCAGGGGTGATCGTTCTCTGGTTCGGGTCTAAATTACGATCCGCGGATGAGTGAATGAAATGTATGAATGAAGGCCATCCCGTTAAAAGGGCTGTGGCATGTGTGTAGCTAATTCGTACTCTTGGCCCTAGATGGTGGTACTGAAAAAAAAGAGGCTCACCATTGGCGTAAGATCGCTGATTTCTAAAGTCAGTGGACTTGTCTATGACAAGTGGCAATAGAAACAACAACAATTTATTTATGACAACTGATAATTAATTCAAAATGAATTAAGAAAAAGAAAATCAATTCAAAATTCACATCCGCACTAACAATCTGCCGCTATTTTAACAAAAAGGTTTCTTTATGAAGTTGCGTTTATTTCTAAGTAACTACCTTTGGTGAACAGTTGATTCGCTAGAATTAATTTTCAATTTAATATTTTATGCATTTTAGTCTCTTAATAGTTTCTTCAATAAATTTTTTCAACTTCAAATTTGGTAATCATATAACTCATACTCATAAAAGCCTTATGCCGTTTTGTTCATTGTGCAATGCATCTCTCTAATTTTCTATCAGTGTAAATAAATTGAACTTTAAATTGAAACGGAAATAATTAGACTTCAACCAATACAAAAAAAAAAGAAAAAAAAAGAAAAAAAACGTTTTTCATTGATAGAAACGAAACAAAACACAAAATAAAACATTTAAAAAAAAAGGGGAACAAAAAACTGAGTGGTTCAGTATTAAAGTCTTTGCATTATAGAATAATTTTTTATAAATTATGCAATATCTTAAAGAATTATTCAATAAAAATTTCTCTGATTCATCATAAAATCGACTTTTTAATTATACTTTTCAAAGAATTTAAATTATGTAAAATTGTACGTCATTTAAATAGGATTTTATTTTGTTTCAGTCAGTCAATGTACTTCTGAAAAAATTATAAGTGTAAGTTTTATATAGTCCTTTAGTCCTAAAGAATCATATTCAGTGAAATATTCTAGCCGCTCCAACTTTTAAACAAAAGTTTTAAAAATCTTGTATTTTCTGCGATTAAATCTGATCGGGTTATAAAATTTTGAATATCGCTATTTTAGTACAATCGACAATTTCATTATTTTGAATTAAAATAGACTTAAGGAAACACCGGGAGCTGACTGACATCTTCTTTGAGAAGGTCAATGGAGTGGTCTGAAATCCAGCGATTTTATAAGATAATAATATTCAAGTTTTTAAAACTCATCAACTCTTAGTAGTGAAAGAATGCGCCATTTTTTTTATTTAAAACATTAGTGTCTACAAAAATATTTTACTAGATATGACTCATAGGACCGAGGATCTGTATAAAAATCTAAAATTCTTAATTCATCAGAACATTTATTGGCACAAAATGCATAAAAGAGTATTCTTTGCTTCTTTTCCTATTAGATCTATATACCCATGATCTATAAAGATTTTGGGTCCCGATTAGAAAACTATACGGTTTATATATAAAAAAAATGCTTTCATCAAATACTGCCAAGTGTTAAAAAATAATATAGATATTTTAAAAGTTCAAATAAATCTTTTCCTTGCACTTATCTTTCTAAGAAATATTATATTTCAGGTTGAGTTTATTCCTTACAGACATATGCTAAAATTACACTTTACTAATTTAGTTTCCAGAAAAGGTTAATTTAATTTTTAAATTTCAGTTAATGTTGTTTTCAGTTAATAAATGTTAATAAAAGCTAATTTTTCTCATGCTCGAGTCACGCCCTGTAGAGCACCAATACACAAACACCCATTCATTATTATTATAAGTAAAGATTCGTGCCTTCATAAAGACAAAACATCTTTATAAGAATAAATGATAACGTCACCGTTTTCAGAACGATTGATTTTTGTTGTTTTTCATATAATTTGCTGCTTCAAGGGCCCAGTTTTTTTTCTCGCAATCTATCTATCTACACTTAATTTAGCTATACATATGTTCGATATAAAATTTTAGACAGACATTGCAATCTAGAAAGGCGTCTTAAATGAATAAATATAAATTTCTTTAATTCAACATTCCTTAATTTTATAGCAAAATTCTTTGATTGGACGTTTTTTAATTGAACAACAGCTAAATTCTTTAATAGAACATTAGCAAAATTCTTTACCTCAAGATTCTTTAATTCAGTATTTTGATCGAGTGATTTAAGAATGACAGACACCGGCAAACTCATATAAAATTGTATTTAAGGTTTAATGAACTACAGTCATAAAACAATTAAATACAACAAAATTAACACATAACATAATTTAGAGAAATCCTAACGACTCTACATTTTCTACAGCTAGTGGTTCACAACTCGTTTCTCTCTTTTGCCGCTACAAGGCTATCCTATTTGTGACATTATCGAAACAAAACCAAAAATGAAATGCTTTCATTAAACAATAATAAAGAGAGATAACTATTAAATGTTAAATAACAAAAATTTGATATTGTTTATTAGTATGAATTATAATTTTTAAAGATAAACATTTGCTTCACTGACAGATGGCAGAAAGATTTGTATTCCACTAAAGCTGATGGAAATAAAATCTTTTGCAGAACACTTTTTTTTTATTACTTTGAGCAGAGTCCAAAGAGTAACCGACTATCTCTGAGTAAAGTTCTATTATTAGTTTATATAAATGTCTGCTCAAGGTTAAATATACTTTCAAATTTGGGTATAACCCAAGATAAATGTTTTATCGTATTTGGATTTTTAAATTCATTACAGTTTACACTGAAATATGTATATCAGTAATTTAAAACTACCAATCAGCTGTTTTGAAATTAGTTTCACATTCTCACTATTTTAATCTCAAATTAATTTTGTCGAAGAGCTGATTTTGACACGGCTAAAGTGGAAAAACCATTTTCATTTTAAGAATACTTTGAAGAAATAATTCGATTAATCAGCGATTAATACATAAAATTAGAATAATTTTTATTATGCATGCAATAAATTCAGTCTGATTTTAATTGTAGATAATAAATAGGATGCTGTGCTTATTTTAATATGATTAAATTTGCACATTTTAGTTTACTTCCTTTTTTTCAATGTTTCGTTTTATTCCTACAAAACATAAAATTTTTCTAATTGTTTTTTATTAAACTTTTGCCCCGTAGGGTGATTTATTAATGTTGGAATTGTTTTTCCTCTCAAGAAATGCTTTTTACTCGAAATTTTCTTAAAGAATCAATGAATTCAATAATTTATAAAACAATAATTCTAATAAATGATAAAAACATTTCATTAGATTTTAAACAGCGTTATTGAAAATATTATTTGTATTCGAAGTTTTAAATTCCATAATGCAACTCATTTTTTTTAAATAGATATTTAAAAAAATCATATCATTAACTTCAATGTTAGTTTAAATAAAATTTCATGTTGATAAAAAATATTTTGTAAATAAATTTAAATATCGTAAATTATCGTTTATCTAAGTTAGTGATAGTTTGGATCAATTGAATCAGTAGTCTGGAAAAAAAATAAGAATAAGTGTCAACAATAAAGTTTAAAACAATTAAGTAAAAAATATGCTTTTCTTTTCTTTTCCTTTTTAATAGCTTCAACAAATTCTAAACGAAGCTAAAAGTAATTACAAAACGAATCTTAGTTGAATCAAATATCAAACAGAAGTATTTTATATGCTGGAAAGGAGAAGGGGCATTTTCCTTGAAATTGAACATTATTTTTAAAATTGCTCCATAAAAACTTCATTTTAAACATAAATGAAATTTTTTTAGCGCAATAATATAAATATTGTGTAATACTTTAAAAATATTACTCGATATATAAGCCGTTTATTTTGAAAATGGGGCAAGTCCATTTTTTGTTATTGCGAGATATTTAAAGGTTTGCGTTTCAATAAATTTAAAAATATTGGTAAGTGTCAATAGATATATTTTTTGTATTTTGTTGTACCAGATAATGTAGGTTTGTAATCCTATAGTGTTTACAGTGCTGACTTTAAAAAATAAGAGTTCCATTATAACTAAATAAACTTGCCTCACTTTCAAAATTAAAGAATTATTGCAATCATTCATTTAATTGGAAAAATATTTCAGTTGCATCGGCCTTTTTTAAGAATAAAAACAAAATACTATTCAAATTTTTATAAATATTTATTCATTTAATAAAAAGGGAAACAAAACCAAGAATATTCTAGTAGAAAATATAACAAAACAAGAAACAATTCAGTTTTATTAAAAATTTCAATGCAATTATATATTTCAGTTTATGGGTAGGTATAATCAATTTAAATTTTACTCAACATTTTAAAAAATTCATGATGAACGGGAGGTATATATGGTAATAAATCCATCATATCCTTGTATTTTTCAGATGTAATAAATCTCTTTTTTTTTCTTCCATAAAAGATAATTTTATATTTCTGAAATTATTTGGAATTATTTACTTTCCTCGTTGTGTTGACAAATCGATAACTTTAAATTCAAAATCTCGTTCTATCGAAGTTTTGTTGAACATTTTGTATGGTGCATCCCTTGTAAATCTCATCCAACATATAGTTAATAAATTCACGGTTTCTCCATCTATATTTTTCTTTCTTTTTAAAACCGCTTTTTCCAGAAGTTGGGTTGAAAATAAATTTCCACGTTTAATTTCATGTACTAAAAATTTATTATGTTTTCGACAATTTTGTATTACTTTATAGCAATCCTGGGGAATATGCAAGGAACTGGTTTCTGGATTGAATAGTTACTGGATAGTTCCACTCCAAAATTACGATCCTTCAGTAGAAATGAATGTCCTGACAATAAAAATTTATGATCAATGATATTTATTTCGTTGTCACTGGACTGAATAATCGGTGATGGAAGTAAACATTATTATCGACACACAAAATTAAGATATACTTTTTATTATTTATACAATACTGTACAACCACTGATTTTCAATATCAAAAATAAATAAATAGAAACACCCTAGATTTTAGACATGATGTCAAACGACCACATTTCCTTCACCATAGAGCAACCGGAGCTAAATTTTGCCGTAATATATTTGGTTAAATATTTCAATCTAAGATGGACTTGCACCACTTTCAAAATAAACAGACTTTCAATACTGTTAAGAGCTAAAACTCCCATCTCCAAAATACTAGAATATAAATATTTTTTATTATAAATTTTTTACTCATAAAAAATTATAACAAGTTTTATCTGTAACTGCCATTATCTCCATTTTTTTTCAAAAATGGACTTGCCCCAATTTCAAAATAAACGGCTCATATTTTGCTATAAATAAATCCAGTATTATTAGTCAATTTTAATCTAAATTCTAGGTTTTTAGAGAGTTACAAAAAATTTGAATACAACTTAATATTAAGATATCTTTATTTTAAAACTGAGTTAGGATAATTATTAAAAACAATTGAAAAAAATATGTATTCTATACACCTGAAAAAAAATGTCAATGATTTCTTTTACTACCATTTTAAAAAGTATTTCATAGTATCTGAATATAATATTGCACATTTATTTAATATACCCTTTTAATTTTTTCAAAGAATAAGTTATCTATACTTATAATAAAGCTCAATGTGTGTGTGTGTGTTGGCGCTCTACAGGCCAGACCGTTTAACCTACAGCTACCAAATTTGGCTCGTGTATACCTTGGAGGTCGGAAATGCGCACCAGGGGGGTTATTTTTTCGAATTTTTAATTAGAATTTTATTTATTTAAAAATTAAGCGAAATTTTGGCATGTTTCTGCTATAACTTCCGAAAATATTACCGCACAAAAAAGATTTTTACATCAAGTTAAAGATAAAAAAATTTATCTTTTAAATGATACCAATGCTTTAACCTTAAAATTAAATTTCTATTTTTAATGAATTTTTATATAAATTTTTTAACTATATTTTTCAACAATTTTTTCGCACAAAATAAAAATAAAATTAAAGCTGCACGAGCACGTTTCGTATTCATGGGAAAAAATTAACCTTTTTCAAAGTGTTGCAATCACATTGATTAAAGCTTCAATTAAAAATAAATTAAATCTTTTTGGAAATGAAATCTGCAAAAATATAATTTTCGGCACGTGTCTGTAGGAAGTGAAACAAATATGAAATATTATTTTTTCTAAAAAATAAATTCAAGAAAAATTATTTTATGATCTTTTACACTCTCTATATTATTTATCCAATAAATCAGTTTTATTTTAAGGCAAGTTTTGTTTAATATGAACAGGATATCCATTCAAATTAGGGCCACACAGCTAATTTGTAAACCTTTAGTAACACACAGATCTGCTAAAATGGTCTAAATGGAAAATTATTATATTTTATGTAACTTGATTCAATAAATGCTTTAATAAATAACTAATTTTTGATTTTACATAACGCTTCTGCTGTGAAAATCATGAATAACAAAATGTTCTTGAAACACTAATATTTTAAATAAAAAGAGTTAATTTCCAATCAACTAAATCAATCACTTAAACTGACTGATTGATGAAAATTTGAATATCACTATTCAATAAAAAAAGAATAATTTTAGATTTTCCATCGATCGTTTCAAAGAAAATACGCCAATCAGCGCGCAGGTTTCTCAAGATTAATGGGCCTAAGATTATGAAAATGTTGAGTTTTTCTAAATTTTTAACATTGAAAACTTCGTAAATAAGTCTTAGTTGATCGTGGAAAATAGAAACATTCATTCATTTATTTAAAATTTGGTGTGTCCAGAATATTTCTCAGTATATGATACCTTACTGCATTAAATTTAGATTTCATAATTTTTGAAATATATTTATAGGCCGGAACAAAATATTATTATTGATTTCATTTCAATCCTTTTGAAAGAAAAACTAAAAACTGAATTTTATGCTGAATCTGAGAAATTTTTGTTGAATTATTCTTTGAGATATTACATAAATTATGAAAAATATTTTGTAGTTCACATAAGACTTAAATACCGAGCGATTCTGTTTGCAATACTCATATTCAATAATAATAATAATGAATAAATAACAATAAAGATGATAAATAAAATAAAACGCTTGGTTTTATTAAAAAATATCTTTATATTAATTGCAATTTCATCATTTCCACTTTAAATTAAAGTTGAAGTTTTACCGGAAATGACAACCAATTAGCAAAATATATATAGTAAATTGAACGAAACGATCTAAACAACAGTATAAGTTTGGTATGACCATTCAAAATTTGAAGATTAAAAATGTTTTGTTTGAGAATCTATTAAGAGACCAGTTACTTAAAACATTTAATTGAAAATTGTAGCGAGCGGTAATACTGGCGAACCGGCTGGTCGCCAAAGGCGGCTAGTAAAGAATAAATTTAATGAAGAAAAGTTTCTCGACAAATGGCTTCTCTTGTTCGCAAACCACTTTTCTTACCGCTTTTTTACTCAATTTATCAGATGAATATAAAAGGGAAATCTCGCTTGCCAGGCAACTATCCTTTTGTTAAAACTATATAAAAAGCGTGCTTTTATCGCAAAAATTACTTTTAAGACACATGACAAGAACATTGTGCAAGACACAAAGCTAAAAAAAATTATAGCCCAGAAGAAATGGAATAGGTTGCCTTTAAAAAAATATTTATCTCTCTATTGCTAGTTTTAGCACAATTTGACAATGTAAAATTAAAAAAAAAGGTTTCATAAAAGGGTAAAAGAGATCTTGCCTATAGTCAAAAATAACATACTACGATAATACTTTAGGCTTGATTCGTCTATCTTCCTTTTAGTTTTAAAATTTGCAATTTATTATACATTAACGATAACGCATATAAAAATATTTTTATATTGTATAACTTCATAATAAAAATAAATTCAATACGTAAAATAATAAAAAGTACTGATGTAAAATCAACTTCAAATATTTTTTAAAAAAATAATAAAGGTTGAAAAACTTATGTGAATTTAAATTCGACATCACTTAAAAGTTTTTTTATTTAAAAAATACCATAAAACTATGTTTTGTGTAATAATATGCTCAGAAGTTATCGAAGAAAAACCAATTTTTTATTAGTTTTTAAATAAAAATCAAATGAAATATTTAAGAAGTCCCTTCTTAGAAAATTATTACCAAATTTGATAGCCCTCTAAAGCCCTGTTTCATTATGCATTTCAGATGACAGAATTTGCAGATAGTATGCCAGTCTATAAGCAGTAAAATATTAAAAATATATTTGATACAAAAAATGCAGCATTAAATTGAAAATATTATAGATTAATCATATATAGCGACTATTTTTCTCATAATAATATTGCTTTATGTAAACAAATAGTTCAGATATTGCTTCAAGTTTTTGATTCCACTAAAGTGTCTTACATTAAAACCGGGTTATTTTTGAAATTTTGTTTTATTGTGTATCTAGACCTTTCTAATTGAGATCCATCCCATAACATCATAGCTATAGGAAATGCGTAAATATTTTTTCAACTATCCTCTTACTCTCGATGTATTATACCATTCACTTTTTTATTCGCTATATATATACTAAACAAATATAAAACAGAATCCTGCTTCTTTCGCTTTCAAGAATGGAAGTAAATGACGCTATTAAATATTTGATGAAACACTGAAAAATGCTTGAATTTCAAGGTAATTATGTAATCTTTTATTGGAAGTCAAACAAAAAATATTTTTAAAAATTCGTCAGAATTCAGGAAATTTTACTTTATTATTAAATTGGCATCATTAAAAAGGCAATTATTTAAATTTCAAAAGGATATAAAATTTAGTTTTTTGTAATAATATTTTCAGAATTTATCATTAAAAAACCCAAAATTCAGCGTAATCTTTAATCAATTAAAATTAAAAAAAAGATTTTAGAGCTCCCTTCCCTCTTCCAAAGTATTCCATATTTTCATCAAATTTGATATTTGCAAGTCAAAGGTCTGCCCTGTATATTATAAATAGAGATTCTTGCATAAAGCATGTACATATATTTGGACAAAATAGTAATAAATTTGATAAGATATTTTCAAAATTAAACGATGAAAAACTATATTATTTAATAAAATTTACTTCCCACATTGTAAAAACGTTCTTTAAATTGAATGTATGCCTAACTAATACCGATTTTTGATGCATTTAAAATTATCATTATCTTATTCAATATAAAAATATAAATCTGAACTAAAATGAAACGCTTTAATTTGATTCATATTTTAAATACAATGAAAAAACAAATTTTAGTAAATAGCAAAAATAAATACATTAAAAGAAAGTAATTTATTCGTTTTCAAATGTGCTAAACATTTTTACTTTTCTGATTCTTTTGTCATATACGAAGACTCAGTATTTTAATATTCAATCTAAGTGTAAAAGTTCTTAATGTTTCTATAGTCAACCATAATACAAAAACAACAGAACTTTTTTTAAATAAATATTCGAAATTCAATTTTGGTTAGCATTTTTTTATAAGTTTTTTCAGAAATGTAGAGATTTAAATAACCCTCTGCAGTTGTTTTTTTTTTTCGCAATTTTTTTTAAATCTTTAACATTTTTTTTTTATCGTCTGCAGTTTTTTCTTTCTTTCTTTTTTTTTTGTCTAGAATTTTAAAAATATATATAAACTAAAAACAACAATGCAGCCTTGAAAACATCGAGTCGAAAAGTAAAGGGAAACAAATCTAATCAAGGTCTTACCTTTTAAAAGCAGAGGTTTACTGTTAACTTCCTATTTTTTTAATTGTTTCTAATCAGGGTTTTCGAACTAAATATTTACAGTAAAACAAAAAGTTTGCAGTACATTAACTTCAAATGGGTAAACGAATAATCAACCAATGGTAAAAGAATAACTAATGGGTAAACGAATACTCAGTATTTCTTTAAAACAATAAGTCATGACAAACTTTCATTTCGAATCACGTGATGTATACCAGTTTCAGCTTGCATTTTTAGAAGGTCACGTATATGGAATAATAAAGCATTTATTGGATTACTGAGCATGCCTGACCTTGTTATTTTAGAATTGAGGATGCAATTTCCAGAAATTATTGACCTAAATACATTACTTTTAAATGCATGCTCCTAATAATATTGTGCTGCACAGAAAAGCAATTTGCTTTATTTTACTAAGTAAGAATTTGAATCTGCAGTGTAGAAAATAATAATTTTAAAATTCTTGCTTTTTAGTATCCGTTCGCTACAATAGAACTTAGTTCTAATTCGATTGTAATTTTGTTCGAATATTTTAAAATGATAACGATAATTTTTAATACGTACAATATTCTTAAATGATTTTTAAAATTTTGAATATTTCTTTATTACTATAATAATAAATGGTATAAAATTTTCTATAACATATGTTAGCCAAAATATGGTTTTAAATGCGTTAAATACCGATAGAAATAATAAAAGCAAATTGGAATTCTAATTGTTTTTTATGTATTTTAATTTTTTATAAATTTTTTTAGTGAATTATTTGTTATAATTTGTAATTGGTGAATATATTTCTTTATAGTTTTATACTTATAGTATAATATATTATTTATGATATATAGAAATGAATGAGAGATCGTTTACGAAATTCCATATTCAAAAACATAAAAATAAAAGTACATAAAAGCATTAGAAATAAGCATCAGGAAAAAATCGATCTAAGTATTTTCTGAGTTAAGAAAACTAAGTACTTTCTATGTAAAGCTTATAAAACTAAGTACTTTCTAAATACTTTGATAGAACTTTCAAAAACTGCTGTTTGGTTATTGTTATTAACTTCAAATGTCAAAAACACTCGCATTTAAGTTTGTTTTCACCACTATTAAATATTTTTCTTTTCTTTTTCCAACTGTCGCAAGGATCATAGTCTCTTGATGTCGAAATACTGGTTTCAGAACATATCGCTAATTCGAGATTCGATTCCTCTGGAACTTGCACTTGTGATAATTGAATATAAAATTCCTCGTGCTGATTTAGGAAGAGGACTTGGTTACCATTGTCATTATTTATTTCATCGTTCAAATTTAGATGAAATGTTCCAAAAGACCTTTACAGTGTAGCTTCCGAAAGAGAAATTATACAATTATTGTAAAATGCTTTTGAAACAATATTTGATTTATAAACGATCGAAGAATCTTCAATAAAAAATAAATACATAATTAAATCAAATTTTTACTATTCCGATTCTAATTTACTACTGTGTCGTTGATTTACTTTCTTCCATACGACTGAAAAATATTGTAATCGTCAAAAAAATTTCGAACTCGAGATTTTGATGAATCTGTAAGCTTCAGATTTTCCCGATTCCTAAGCACATATTCTTGGAATTATTTCTATCTGTGAACACAGTACCTCAGAGGCGCAGTGAGAGGCAATTTGTTATATTGAGCCAATATCAACTACGTTGAATTTTTTAAGAAAACTTTTCGATGAAATTAATGTTAATAATGAGGAAATGAGGAAAAGCATTTAGCAAGAGTTGGCTTGATGTACTAAGATTAATTGTATTAATATAAAAAAATATTTTTCACATAAATGAATATTTTTTACACCATCAGTTTTTCTCACATAGCGTATTTTATTTTAGAGAATGCTGCGACCGTGGGAAGGAAAAAAGTATAAAATTGAAGCAACATTGCTAAAGAATTTTCAATCATTTTAAGAATTGTATTTATTTAGATATCTAGATTATTTTTCAGATTCAAATTACTATTAAAGTCCTGTAAACAAACATCGGCATAGACATACGAGTCTTTAATGTTTAAAAATACTTTTTTTCATTAATAAAACTAAAGGTAAAAGTATTTAAGGTAAAGGCAACAACAAGGAAGTAATGTGGTTAATATTTGATAAATGCGATATCGATTCTCAATGCGATATCGGAGTTAACATAAATAAGCTAAGGTCGCATTTCTGTTTTCCAAATATCAATCAGCAAAGGAAAAAAAATGATTAATTTTTTGAAATGCCTAATAAACTAAAGTTGAATGAGAAGAACCAGCAATAAATTTCATTCTGTGACGTGCCATGTATAGAAATTATAAATTATAAGAAAGAATGAAAAACTTGTGTGATGGAAAAGATATGAACAGAAAAAAAAATCTATTAATTGAACATTTTTGCTATTTTTTGTGGCTGGAATGAATTTATTTTGTTGTAAATTCGTATCCGAACAGCCCTGAAAGAAGCCTTAACATTTTCATGATATAAGAGCTGCACTGAAAACGAATATTCCAAAGTATCTTAGATGCATTGTTTTTAAAAAAAATATATATGCTTCAAATATCCGGAAAATTGTTTCTCATCGTGTTAAATTTCAAATAATGGCTCAATATTCGATACCAGAATCATCAAATAAATAAATAAATAAAAATAGAACACTTATCAAAATTTTTACTTTTGTAGCAAATTACCTGAATTTCAATAATTAATAAAAATTCAAAAATATTACTTTGAAATGAAAAGGTGACAATGAGTTAAAAACTATATTTTTTAAAAAATCTAAAAATCTAGCACTAAACTTGAAATAAATGAAAACATTTTGAGGAAATTCATATCTGTTCTGGAGTTTAATGAGATTATATAACTAAGGATGAGTTATGTGATTAATTCTTCTATGTCGAATAATATGCGTGAATAATTAAAATATCTATAGCTTCAGAAAGCGTAAAAATATTCTAAATTATGTAAATTTAATACATATGAAATTTAAAAAAATCCTATCCTGAAATAAGTTAACATTTGATTAAGATTAGAGAGAGAACGAGAATCTAGTATTCATTAGGTATAAAATAATGCGTGTTTAAATTTTAACTTGCTGCATTTTTATTCATTTATTAGCATTTTAAGATAATTTATTTGGTACTGTCTTTATATGAGATAATATTTTCAGAAGTTATCACTGATATCCATTTAAATTTCACCTCATTTTTTATCAATTAAAACTAATTCAAATGGGGAAAATTTGCAGAAGATGCATATTCCCTTTCTCCGAAGTATATTTATGAGAAGATTCGTAACTTAAAATCTAACAGTTTGGCTTGTAAAACAGCAGCGGCAGACAAGCAAAAGACATTTCCTCTATTAGTATTAATATATAGAACTGTATGATAAGCATTAAATGCAGGCGTCTCTTTTTTCTAGAGGCATCATAATAACATTTTGCAAAACATTATTAATTTTTCAAAGTCATTTGGAAAGTTTTTAATGACATTTTGCCATCCTTGAGCAGAAATTGTTTAATATAATAATCCACTAAAAAGATTTAAATAAGAAATTTGAACAGGTATTTCTGTGAAAAATTTGATAAATTACAAAATATAAAATCAATGTGCATTCTATTATCCCCTCAGGATCGGTATATGCTTCCCAAGGATCCCTGGCAGGCTTTTAGACACTCCCACTCCAAAATAATCATATCTAATATTCATTTTATTAATAATTATATTATACAAAATAAGCATTATAATATGCATTTATATATTGTACATTTTTTCATTTATAATATACATCAATTATTTTAAAATTTAATGTCAGTTATTTTGTTTTAAAATACGATTTCAAGTGCTTTTACATGATTTAACAATATTTTTGTTTATAATTGCCATTATAACAATAACGTTTCTTAGTTTTTATAAAAACTTTGTTTGAATAATTAAGATGCATTAATCACTGCTGAGCCGCTGCAGCTGCAGAATGTTTTATACATAGTTATTTAGGCTTAACTTCAACTCCCACCAAGGCATAACATTTTTTTGGGGGTGGGGGTGGGAATAATATGAGGATTGCAGAAATTGAGAAAGGTTGCTTTTTTGATATTTGCCATGGACATCATTTTGTAGAAGTACGTCTCTGGTGGAATTATTTTACCGCAAAAGAGAGAATGCAATTTGAAAGTCAAGTTTTCACTAATTTTAAAGAAAGTAACTGTGAAGTTATGAGATTCGACTCCATTGGGAATGTTCTCGTAGAAAAAGTATAAGAATATTAAAATAAGACTTCCTTAATACCTGTCATAAATTCATGCATTAAAGTACTTTCCTGAATATCGAAGTTATGCATAAGAGTTTTAATTGGATCCGATATTCCACGAATTCCATTGATTCCGATATTTCACTGATTACGAAAGACGGCTAGTAATTAATAAATGCCAGAAGCATGTGAAGCTTTCACAAAAACAAAGCATTATTGCATAAAGCACTATTTTTTAAAAATTTGTTAACAATAGCAAGGTTACCAACATTTCTTGCAATGCAGTGCTATCGACCGATTAATAATTGCAAGCAATTTCATCTTCAGAAAAAAAATAATTTCAAACAAAGCTTGAAAACGATAAAGTTTTGAATTTTCATGTCTGAGAACAATGGCGGAAGAGGCAAGTGTCTTTTGGTAGAAAGAAAGGAAAGGGAAATTCTACACTTGTTCCACGAATTCGCTAGTTCGCCAGACGGTGATTTCCACCGCTGTAAAGCGGAAAAGCCTGGACTTGAAAAAGAATCTGGGGGGAATTCCAAGAGCGGACTTTGATAGTGAAAGTGCGGAAACCTTCAATATCGTCTGCATATAAAAATTGGCCAGGAAACCTACTGATATCAGACTTCGAAACAGATCTGCTGATAGCAAGTTATAACAGCGTCAACAGTCAGTTGAAGTTAAAAATAGGTGAGTTTACTATTTATTTATATGCAACAGAAATTATTCAGCTTCGAAATTTATATGAATAAGATCAGAATTTATTTAAGGTAGGCGACTACGTTAAAATGTCGATAAACAGGTTTCTTTACAAAACTGTTATAATTTTTTTCTGCCTCTTTTTTTTTTGGGACGTTACACTGATTTTCATATTTGCATTTACATATGTTTTAATGCTATTTTACATCTTTAGATGCTATTTTCTCAAATTCCAATCTTTGAAATAAGTTTCTTTCGAAAAGCCTCATAAAATTAAAATTTAATTCATATTTTTTGCTCAAATTTAGTATAATAATTTCTCAATACGTTCTGCAGATACTGAACTAAAGAGTGAAAAATCTATTCATTTAGAAATATTTTATAGTTATTTTAGTACTATGCAATGTAAAAAATTTGAAAATTTCGTTTTATTTATCATTCGGAACCCGATATTTAAAAAACAGATTGAAATATAGCTTATTTTTTAGTTCAAGAACTGGATAAAATATTTCTTAAAATTTCTGCAAAATTTTAAGCAAATCATTTGATAAGCTTCTAGACCAGAAGATTTTTGCTTCATACCTGTTTTTAGACCCGTTTTTCAGTTTTCAAGAAATCTTTTGCCCCTTAACTGAAATATTTTAGTTTCAGAGAATATTTAAAAAAAATTTTATACAAATATTCAAAAATATAACAAATTTCCAATGTTTTTCAAAGAATTCATCCCAAACGTAATCACATACCTTAACCTATCCAAGTTTAGTTCACTTATAATATGTTTTTAAGTTTTAAAATGCCACATTAGTTTTGCATCAATTTTTTTACCTTCAAGGTCTTTAATTATCTTTTTTTTCTTTCCGATTTTAGTTTTTTGCATTTCATTTCAGCAGACGATTTTTTTAGCATTCTTTGATTCTTCTGAATGATAACAATGATTTGGCTCAATTTTATCTTAAATTCTATTTTTTGATAAAGTTTCGACGAATTACTTATAATTGCATTACACTTAATTTAAATGATATATTAAATGATTTTCTTTTAAACTTCCTTGAAGTTTTGCATATGCAAAAGTCTAAATTTACTGCTACTGATTAATTGTTCAGTCACTTATTAACTGATTTTAAATCGCATGCCAAAATTTGTTGAATTTTATGTTTCTATTTGTTTCTGGAAAATGCATGTATAGTTTTAGGTTGTTTAAAATGGAAAATGCAAAAGCATTCGAATGTTTAATAATTGTCATTTATTTCTATTTCTCTTACTTTAGTTTCATAATAACGTAGCTTAATCGTTGTACATTCTCTTGATGAAAAACATTCATGTGAGATTCTACTCAATATGTAATTCGCAACGCTTATAATTGCAATTACTTCATAATTACTACAGTTATTATTACAGTTGTTAATATTCAGTAAAATATATTTTCTAAATATTATTCTCTTTGCAAAAAAAAAAAAAAAAATCATGTGTTTAATCACATATTATTTGCAATGAAAAAATTGATTTAAGAGAGATAGAATTTATTCTGATTGACCCAATGGTCCAGTATCTGCCGTAGTTTGTTTTATTTTAATTTAAAATAGAGTTGAATATTAAAAATAAACAATGCTGACGTCTGCAGAACTGCTGATGGTCAAAGGTTTTATGTCCTCAATGGCAGGACAATTTTATATAGGTTTGACAAAGAAGTTATAGTTTATATATATATATCACCAATCCAAAGATGGGTTATTTCTATGAAAATTTTACGTCAGCTAGCATGTTTATTAAAAGATAATTTATTGTTCTTGGCATTATTCGGATTTATCTATTCTATCTATATTTATTGTATCAAATATCTATATGTATTGTATCAAAGTATTGTAAAATTAATAAATTTTATTAATTGTATTAATTAATTTGCTGAATTTAATTAATAGATTTTTTAATGTCATTTCATATTTTATAAATTGAATTGTTATCATCCAAACAGCAAAAACATTAAATATCTTTTCGAAATCGTTCGAAAAGAAATTAATCTAACAGTCTCAAAATATAATATGTTTCTTTGTAGATATGGCATCCACTCTGTCTCTTTTGTGTCTGTGCCTTGCCTTGGCTCTTTTCACGTCTCCCGTTTTGTGCCAATTTTCATTCATGAAACAAGCTTGGCAAGGAGGTGGCGATATGTGGAAGGCATACCAGGACATGCGAGAAGCAAATTACAAGGGAGCCGATAAATACTTCCATGCCAGAGGGAACTATGACGCTGCCCAGAGAGGACCTGGAGGAAAATGGATTGCTGGTGTAATTAGGTATAACACATTTTTTTCAAATAATCTTCTTTTTTTACCTAAATTCAAATGGTAATTTTAATTACTAGATAAACCTGATGAACAATTTACGAGTATAAAAGAAATGACACATTCGGTAGAATTTTTACTTTTTAATCCAGATTAAATATATACGAAGGTTGTCTAAAAAGTATTCGACTTTTGGCAGGGAAAATACGTGACGAAATTGGGACCCTAATCTCCTTCAAAATAGGCCCCTTGCATCTTGAACACTTAATCCACCGATCCTTCCACTGCCGAAAACACTCCAGGAATGGCTTCTTTTGGAATGGTGTTCATCTCCATTGTGGCGTTCTGCATTATCTCTTCTCTACTCTCAAAATGGGATCCTTTAAAAGGCATATTCAATTTCAGAAATAACCAGAAATCGCAAGGAGTCATATCTGGTGATTAGTGACGTTAGGGGACGATAAAAATTCTCTGTTTCCCTAAGAAAGTCTGAATCAATCATCTTGAGAGAAATGAACAATCCTACAAGCACTTATAACAGCACCTTAACTCAACGACCAGCAAGCAGCGACTGAAACACTCGAATACGGAGAAAAAATTCAAGCATGCGTATTAAATTCTCCACTGTGTACAATGTGTCCTCTCCCACTGTGTACGGTGGCGCCACACTAACATCATTATCGTACGCAGGAAAATTCAAGGTCGGATACATTTTAGACAGCCCCATCGTATATACAAACATCTTTAGAAAATTTAAAAAAAATTTGCTAGATCTTTACAAAATAAAGCATAACTAAGCAAGAAATTAATATAAAAATTATAAATTAAGTAAATGAAACATAATTCATTTTTTAGTTCATTAATAATCATTACGAAATAAAGCTTCAGTTAGGGCAGTAATGATAATATGAAGAAAGAAGGCATTAAGAAATATAAAATCTCAGCAAAGATGCGCGTGTCCATAGATTTAACATAAAGAATTTGACTTGACTTGATGGCTTAAGGAATACATCAAATGGAATTATTTGATTTTGCAGCAGAGTTAAGGATGTAACAATACCTAAACTGTCCAACAAAGGAAACGGACAAGGAGTTAGAATGATGCAGAAAATAGTTTGTGGATGCTTCTGAATTAGATTATAATGGCACTAAGTTAAACGTGTTAGTCAAAAGCTATCTGCAAACTATTTTTGAATACCGGGTAAACAAAATTTAAATTCAATAAGGATATCAAATCTTGTTCCAGTTCTTTGCTTTCTCAAGCATTTAACTCATACATCTACAAATCTGTATATTTCCTGAAAGAAGAAGGATCTCTTTTAGGGGGGGGGGAGCATCTCACTATCCCACTATCGATTTAATGCCATATTCTGTTTTCAGCTCAAAAATTATCAAATGAATAAGTGATGACTTATATGTATGTATTTATTCCAGCGATGCCAGAGAAGGATGGCAAGGTGGGGTCAGCGGTCGAGGGGCAGAAGACTCAGCAGCCGATCAAGTAGCCAATAAGTGGGGACGAGAAGGTGGAGATCCAAACAAATTCAGACCCAAAGGATTGCCTGACAAATACTGATGGAGAGAAATAAGCGATTTTAAACACAGAAATTATAAGAAGTGGAATGCAATTCTTCATCCTCATAATATGATTGTTAGTTTGCATTATGTCACAAATGTCTTTCAACAACAACAAAAAAAAATTATAAATTTTCGTTGTGAATTTTAAAAAAAATTTCTAGTCTTTTTCAAATAAAGATTCATAAATGTTGATATGTGTTTTAGTTATATATATATATTTTTTAATATTTGAAAAAATATAAAGTTTTTGGAATTTTTATTTATGACAAAACTTTTTTTTTAAATTATACACATAAAGCTCGAATTTCTAAAATTGATCGTTGAAATGTATGATTCATCATTCACTTTCAGAGCTCTGGTTTTAGGAAATTTAACCTGAAATTTTTATACAAATAATGGTTTTATTAAAGTTTTAAAGAAATTTACTTTAAAAAATAACTTATAATTGTTTCACAATTTTTTAATACATTATGATGTCTTATTAATCAGTTAATTATTCTAAATATAAAAATCCTTTCAAAATCCTTTTTTTATTGTTTCTATCTCCCATACAAAATTAAACCGATTAAACCGATTTACAAACGATTACAATTAAAACTAGTTTTTTAAGTAATTAAAGAAAATTTAATGGAATTATTGAATAATATTACGCTAGCAAAGGTTTCTCAAATGTCAGAAAGAAAATGAGATTTTAAAACTAAGTTAAGTCACAGCAGGGAAAAAACTATGCACTTTATATTTTCTAATATGCAAAGAAAAAAAAACTTAATAGAAATCATCAAAAAAAAAAAAAAAAAAATTCTACCCCATGTCCCTATTGAGTTTTCACATATTATAATTTCCCAGAGAATTATTTTTGGAATTATGTTTTTCTATGAGTTCATCTTTCTAACTTGAAAATGGGACTAATTGCATGAATGATATTTTATATGAGATTTTAAGACCAAAATTTAAGATCTGCATCAAATTTTGGCAGTGAGTGGAGAACACGATGACAGGAGAACACGAAGAATGGCTTTCTTGCTTATATTTATCAAATTTGGGATTAAATCAAAAGTTGATTATTTATCTGTTTATGTGTATAATCTGAACACGGTAACTAAAAAAACAAGCAAGAGGGATGGATTTAAATATATTAATATCAAAAGTATAGAATGGATCAGATTATTCAACGGGTACATTTATATTATTTATGTCTCTAAGTTCATATGTTTGTGAATACAAACAACTGAAAAAAAAAGCATCAACAAGCAAAAATACGACAACACAATAATTAATTAAACAGTATTAAATACTTTTTAATAGAATGTAAGAAAAGTGTTGTTATGTTTAAAACTCTAACTCAAAATCAATTAATAAGACCAAAAATCAATATTTTTTATTATTAAAAATTAAGCACATAATTCCCTCTTTGTAAGCTTAAGCATCCACGTGACCACTTCGCAATATTCTAACATAGTTTCTTTACGGAATATCAAAATAGATCTCCCAGTAATTAATGTGCAAGAACTTTATGATCCTTTTTTTTTTGTCAAAAAGATGTGATTTCTATTCCTGAATAAAACTCCACTTTTTTATTCTTAGTCACTTACTTTAGTTGTTTTAAATATTTTGCTGTGCCTTATGCGATTCTTTTTTGAGCGAATATGTCTTCCAAAGATACGATTGCTAAAGTAATATCTATAGGTCTATAATTTCTTGCTATAGTTGCTTTAAATGCTTTTTTTCGCTACATGTGTTTCTTTTTGAATGAATATGTCTTCTAAATATACGATTGCTAAAGTAATATCTTTAGGTCTATACGTTCTACAGTATGTGAACAGTACAGTACAGTACAGTGTGTGAAACAATTATAAAAAAAGTAAAAATGCATAAAAATGCCACATTGAACAAGACGAAGAATTTGTGAAATTACCCGGTCCTTTTGCCCCAGTTTTAAAGGTTAAAGGTTTTTAATTTCTTTAGTAAGATTAACAAAGGTAAAGTATAAATAAATAATAAGTGCGAAAAATACATTCTCTAAGTCGTAAGTGCAACATAAAGAATAACTGAATATTCTCCCTGTTAGTCAATGAGATCTTATGATGAAGAAAATTACAGCATTTCACATACAATACTCAAACTTTATATAAAAACTAAATAAATGAAGGGAAAGACTTTACTACACGAATGTTTACTATCTAACAGTAGGTATGGAGCTCTAAAAGTATACCTAAAGCGGGGAATTTTAAATAATATAAAAATAAAATGTCAGTTTTTATCTTGCTCGGCTCATCAATTTTCTCCGGTCTCTTCTATTATACTAAAATCTGCACATGCATATTACATTTTTACAGCTTACGTAACAAAAGCTTAGTTGATGCAGCTTAAGAAAATACAATTCGAATAAATTTTGAGATAGAAATGAAAAATAATGACACTTATAAGGAAAATGGAAACTGATTGCACCAGAGAATCGATTTTGTGTTTATGAGTTAAAATGAATATGATTGATAACGTATTCATGGAAATACCACATGTGAATATGCCTAGAGCACAATTTACCCTCTTTTTTTTACTTACGCTCATTGTTCTCAAAATCTCCTCTATTGTTCATTACAATACAGAGAAAAGCGTCTGAAAATTTGAGCCATATTTTCCCCCAATTATTTATTTCTAATAAATACAAGTAAAACCAAGATAATATTTTGCATGAAAAGAATATAATCACATTTGGTTGAAATTAGTGGATTCAAATTTCAAAATACTTTGACCTTTTGCTTAAATTGTCTTTTAGCACAGAACTTCTTTATTTTGCCAAACATTATTAATTTCTATGATTTTTAATAATTTATAGAAAGTGAAAGCGAGGTGAAATGGCGACCTGTAAAATCATCCGCCTGAATTTTATTTCGATAAGTAGTAATTGAATAAAAATGACAAGAAATACAATCTTGAGGATTTTCCGTGACTTTAAAGGCCTGCAACCTTCAGACCATCATCTCTCCCGCCCCCCCATTTTATATCCAGGAAATGTAGACTTATATAAGCAGAATCGAAGAGAAGGTGCTAAATTGTATGAGAATATCAAAAGTCGAGTAGACTCCCGCTACTTGTTTTCGCTTTTACATGTATTCGATTCTACCATATGTTTGGAGCAGCGTAGCCATATCTGGCCTTTGTATCATTATATATTTATCTATCTACATACATCTAAAAATCTAGACAGATATAACTCTATAATTGGTTTTTTACAGATTCTTGGTGGTTTTAAACTTAGATTATAAATTCTGTTTACTTTGAGCAAGAAAAAATAAAATTTTGGAATACCAACGGGAGTGATCTCTTAGACACTTTCTAAAATCCATTGCACAACTCATCGAATTTCATGTATCTACGTTGTTGCGCTTCTGAATTATTGCATTTATATAAAAGAGATTGCACAGACGATAATTCTTTGACGGATTTGGCTCAACATTTGATAAGAATCTACGGTTCAGATACTAAAACTGTGTATCAATTTTTTTTTTCATATGACTTTTTTGTAGTTTGTAATTATTGTGCTTCCTTGTACTAGAACGGACAGATAGATGGAAGTTCTCAGAATGGATTTTCTTCAAAATTTAACAGAAATCTGCAAATTTGGATTTAAAACCATATATCAAATTTCATCCGCAAAACTCAAAGAATTTCTATCGTTTTCGGAAACGCACAGAGCATCACACAGATAGACGCAACCCTAAAAATGTATTTTTTGGACTCGGAAGTGTTTGAAATGTGGAAATTCGTCAAAATGTCAAGATTGAATTTTTTGACGATTACAATACTTTCTGTTTGTCTTCAAGAAAGGAACAATGATTCTTGTCTGATTCTTGAAGGTCTAAAATCTGAAAAACTGATCAAAATCTCGAGTTTCAACTATTTTTTTATTAAATATTTCGTATATTTCATGTATAAGAAGAGTAAAATCTCGCCATGAATAATTACTAGAAGAAGGGGAAAGTGTTCAATTTGAAGCACAAGAAGATTTAGGGCATATATGGTTGCAAATCAATAAATAGGTAATAATCAATAAATAAGAAATAAGTTAGTAAAAATGTTGTGTTATGATCTCTCTTAAAAGTGAAACTATAATAAAATCCAACTATACAGTTTCTAAGGAAATCTTTTAAACATGTATAATTAAATTTTTCCTATCAACAGGCGCTGAAACTCTTCCTTGAATGCCATTGATGTAAAATTGACCAGGCATTTCTTTCACATAGTTTTGATTATTTGGGTTTAAGCACAGATAACGATTTAAAGGACTCGATTTTATTCATGGATTTTTTTGTTAAGATTTTTGAATTCATGAAGATGATCTAGAACTTGAAATATTTGGTACTACTAACAATTACAACAGCATACCGATAACTACAATTTCTTTAAATTTCTGAAGTTTATATAAGCCATAAAAATTTCAATGTAATGTCAGTTAGTTTTGTATATGTAGAGCATGCGCAAGTCATTAAAATTGTGAACTGAAGATCAAAATGAAGGATGTGAGAAACTTCGCTGTAAGTAAGGAAACATTCGATCAATTGATGGTTTACATTGACTAACGAAATACGCTACGAAAAATATTGCCTTGTTGGTTATTCTGAAATTTTGCAGAAAAAAATCCACAGCAAGAGTTTCAGAATGTAGTACCTTTCTTCAAAAAAAAAAAAAAAGGTTAAATTATTAATTATTTTAAGAATTTAACTCACTTACATTTAACTGGTGGTTTGATAGTATAAAATTGACGGTATTATTTTGCCCTATTAATGTAACAATAATTTATTAAGGTTACTTTATATACGGACAAATTTGAAACATTAATTAAAAAAAAATATGTACAAAATACTGAAGAGAGAAATGTTTGTTGCTAATTAGACATTTGAAGAAGTTTTTTAGTCCCGCGAGAGCCGTTTTCACTACTAACTAGGAAAGTCAGTTGCAATTAATATCATCAGAGAGATTACTCCATATGGCTCTAGTATGTGGCCTTTTAAACCAGATGTTGATTGAGTTGTTTTTCCGCCATTACGAAAGAAAGAAATTTTTGTAAATGTAACAAATTAATTAAAAGAAAACAAATTAATTTTTAGAGAATTTTAAAACAATGTATATACTTTTTATTTCGTTAATAAAACTGTTTGAAAATATATGATTGCGGGTGTTCGTGTGAATTATTGCAGAAAATAAAAGTATTTTACTGTAAAATTCTTTTTGGGTTTCTTATGAAAAATCGTTACTTATTATAATGTTTTAAGTAATCACTTGCAAGAAACCAAATATAGTCTATGAGAAAATAAAATGAGACAATACTTTTTAGTCGGAAAATAATGAGTTGAAATCCTAAGCATATTTCATAGCTTACCTACTGCTATGAATGGCCCGTTCCTGGGACATATTCTTTGCTGTATTACTAATGCAGTGCATGAAATTAAACTATTGGAAGTAAGCAACTGAGTGAAAGTAATGAACATATTTTAATTTTTATATTTCTTTATAAACAAGAAAAGAAATTTGTCATTATCTTATAGACTGTTATGTTGCTTGTTTATTTTATTTGCAAAAAAGAATTTTTTAATTTTGTTCACTCTCTCCCTAATGCTCTTAAGCTTTTAAATTTTGTACATTTGTATGTTCTTTGACGACACTGCACCATTTCAAACATTTTAAGGACTTGTTTTTTAATTCTTAAAAGTTGAAATTTGGATCCATTTTGTGGCGCCACCTAGTATTGAATATGAAAAGTAATTTCAAGATGACAAAACATTTATTAAAAAATAAATTATAAATAAAAACTAAAAAAATATCAAAAAATATCACATAAAATTAACTTAATGGCCCAAAGTGATTAGAATTGAATCTTCTTTTCTTTTTTCAAATGGACATTAAATTTCTTTTTACAAAATTCATTTTTTTATAAATTTACTATTTTTTTATACCGAATGTTGAAGAACAGATGAAATTCCAAAAATGAACAAGAAGCCTTCAGTATTGGAATGGAAGGTTGTTGATTCCAACAAATGCTGAGATAGGATTGCCTGATAAATACTAAAAGTTATAAAGCGGAAGTTCATGAGCAAGAGTTTTAGAATACTCAAGAAAAATCTTATTTTCCCAATGCTTAACTGCTGCATAAAAGATTTTCTTGTTTGCTATAATTGCTATTGAATTAGATGCTTCTTACCGATATAGTGAAACGTAAAGTTCTTAATGCTGTCATTTCATTTTTTCCCATTTTCAAATAAAATGTTTAATTTTATGCATGTGAAATTATTTCAAATGATTTAATGAAAATGCCCAAATAAATACTTTATTTAATTAATGAAATTAAAAATTTATTTTTATTATAAAAATTTTAAAATAAAGATAAGAAATTGTAATTATTTTTTCAACAAGTCCAAAGTTATTAAAGAAAAACGTTAAAATTTTAACTAATTTTGGATTTAAAAATCTAGTTAAAATTTTGAGAAACCTTTTTTTAGTGAGCCCCTTCTATCTAAGAAATAACTACATCCCATATATAGAAACTTTAAGTTCATTGGTCTGCCCTAGTTTTGAATAATTTTTTAATCAATTATATGGCATCTTGTATGTTTCACTTGACAGATAATATGATAGTCTTTAAACATAAACGTGCTGAAAAATATTATTTTACTTAGGTCTTAATGGATGGAAAATGTCTCTTTATGAAACAGAATGATGTTGAAACAAAGACGGCAGATAATCTTGCAGTTTCATATATTAGAATACGGAAGATCGTTATCTCTATATAGTAAGGTATTTGGAAGAAAAAAACCCAAAGAACCAGACCATCAGCTCTAACAACTGAATTGAGTTCTCCAATTTTAACTTCCTATGAAAGTTTACGGTCTCTAAATGAATCATCAATGGATGATCATCATCAATCGTCGAAAAAAATACCAGAAACATTACTTCACTTTATGAGGGGGGAAAATACGACAGAATTCCCTTAACCCCCAAAATATGATATCTTCAATTTTCATTATATTTGAATTCCGGTGATGTTTATATTTCGTGTGATTTTCACCGCCCTTCATATTTCAAAGATGTCAGCTGCCAAGTTCAACAATCAGATCGATTTCGTCATTTCGTGTGCATAGTTAACCAATCAGAATGTTGTGTGTTTATTATGCAATTTTAATTAAACTTTGAAAGCTAAAACTTTTGTTATGTAAGATGTAGTTTATCAAAGTGGAATGACATTATTTAATTAATGCCATTAATATTGTTGGTAAACAGCTGGTAGTATTAAAACAATCTGTTTTCTTAATATATAAAACACTAACATATGTGGCGTAGAAATCATTCTTATTACTATAGTCGAATGGCAGCAGTCAAGTGTAAAAAAATCATTATATGAACATTTCAGACTGCTTCATGGAACGGTTTTATAGCTGAATTTAATTCAATACTTCGCTTTTATTGAAGCTGTAAAATTATTAAGAATGCTTAGGATAGGGTTCACCAAAAACTGTTCACTTAGAGGAAAGAAGAAGTGGAAGAAATCAAGAAATAGGCATCAAAGTTTAATCTAATACGAAAATAGGCTCAACCATTGCCAGATGGTAATCGCTACGATTTACTTATGGAAACTGTTACCATATCTACGAAAAATATTATGTCTTAAAAGGGTTTTTTGCATTAGCTCAAAACTCAAGAATTGGCTTTTTAATTATATCAATTTAATTTCTATAGAATGTTTAATTTATTTCTAATAAATTTTTAAGTGTAACACACAATTTTTAATCTTATGAAATTTAAATTCATCCATCAAAACTCGTAGTCGCGTGCTTTTACTAATGTTAAAATTAAAATTAAAAATTGTGCTTTCTTTGAAAACTAACTCTGAAAGTTTTTTACTTCCGTTTTTATTTCGTAATAAATACTTTTATTATTTTGCACGTGTTATAATTTGTTATTCATGTTTTTTTTTTTTGTTTTTGGTCTTATAAAATAAAAAGGTAAAAAATATGCATTTCACATTAATATTTAAAAGTCTAAAAAGTCAACAATTTGAGCGAACAAGCTGATCGCCAAAAGCGGCTGTTTTTCAAAATCATTATGCGTGCGCTTGAACTATTTCTCAAGTCATCCTTTAGTTTGGAGGAAAAAAAGTAACTTTTGTTCAACATCTCTATCTACTACACTACAAGCTGTGCAAATGAGAATAAGTCTTTTAAGAAACTTTGAAACCATGGCAACGATATCGACACTTCACCGACTAAATTCAATGGACTGCATCAGACTGCAATTTTTTCGGACAGATGTACTTTTGCTCATGAAAGGACCCTTTTTTCAAGAGTTTAACTTATTGCAGTAAGCAGTTTTGGTTATATTCTTGATTAATTATTCAAAATTTGTTGTAGGCAACAATTTTGTTTATGCTTTTAACCATAATTTAATTAATATCAACATAATGATTTATTATAATAAAATTGTAAACTACGATATAAATATAAACATTTTCATAAAATCAGTGAAATTAATCATTAAAACATTCGATGTGAATTTAATTTTATAAAAAAGAACTCAAAATGATAGATATGTAAAAGCATGTTTCAACATATTATCGATAAATAATTTAATAAATGTATCTTAATGTTAAAATTGTCTAATTTCTCTGATAAATTTATTTATGTTTTATTTATTTATTTTGTTTTATATCAGCACAAATATTATTTTTTATTTTCGAATTTTAAAGTCTTGCTTCTTTGCATATAAAATTCTTTTGATATATCTTAACTTTAACTGTAAATTAATATTTAAAAATATTTATTAATTATAGGTGAGATATAATGGAGTCAAATTAAGTAAGTTTTAATAGGAAGTTTTCATTTTTGTATTTATCAAAATAAGTATAGTTTTCTTTATTTGAGAAATATTGAATATTTTGCACATCGAAAAATTTAACAAAGTTATTTGATACTAATCCCTAAAAACATCTTTTAATTAGACTTAAAAAAAACTTTTTAAAACCAAATCGCGAAGTAAAAATCACTAATTTTAATATTTTGTTGGTTCTTATAGTTGGCTTTCGTCTTAACGGAGAAAAAATTTAATAATGTATCATATCATTTTCTTGATCCTCACTTTTATTTTAAGATTTGATATTGAAAAAATATTATAAAAAATTGTTCACTGAATTAATCGTACTAAGATTAATTTGTTTTAATAAATTTTTTCAATTATACTTAGAAAACTATATTGAATTTCAAGGGACAATTCATGACGTTATGAGAGATTATTTCTTACCATAGTGCTGATTTTATTGGCATGGTTTCTAATCTTCGCATGCTTAAGCGCATTTTGACTTCTTCTTAATTAACAGAAAAGTGTCATTTTGCTTTACCATTAGTATGCAATGATTTACTTCCTATCTTATATATTCTTTTCATAATAAATTACTAATAATAGAATGATTTGAGTCATTTCTATCTAATTTTTTTCTAAATGTAGTAATTCTAATCCATTGCAAATCTATAAAACCTTTATTATTATTTCTGGTTGCACTCAAAACGGCGCACTCTTGGAAAACATTTCAGATTTAGGCACGATTTCGTCATGATTAGTGCAAAACCGCCAAGCTATTCTCAAGATTATCATCTCTTCTGATTATTTTTAAAATAAAAATAGCATAGCGCACTTTATAATATCGTAATTATAACTTGATAAATAATATGGTACAACATTCAAGATATTGTAAAAGTAACAGTAATATCTTAGCACTAATTGGGATCACAAATTTTTCTTTCACTTTTGTTCCCATATGCTTTTTTTTAAGAAAATAAATTGGATGGCAATTCTATAAATTCAGAAAACAAGGAAAATAAAATATTTTTTTCTGGACAGCAGAAATCAATGTGGAAACATGAATAAGTTTTAAAAAATACCAAAATTGAATTTTTTTCAACAACTTTTCGCCAAATGTAATTTTTTGACAATTTTGTGGCTATTCAATTTGACAGATTTTTGGCGATTTTTTTTGAATGATTGGACGATTTTAGCTTGTTTGATGTAAAATTAGACTCTTTTCTCAAGTTATATCAAAAGCATTTCAAGTTCTTGAAAATCTAGAATAAAATGAATTTTCTTACTGCTTTCGAAATCTGAAAGGGATTTCATGTAGAATCACCTATCTACCTGAAGATGTTATTTCAAATTTGTTAGAAGAAAATCTAAAGTATCACTAAAAAAGCTATATAAGCCCGATATTTTCATGGTCACTTATTTCTGAATTTAGTTTTTATTTACCGTAATGAAACAGGCCTAGTTTCTTATAGATTACTCGATTATTTTGCATCATCTATTAAATTAATATTTAAAGAGCATCAAAATGTTTTTTAGAAAATTTATATTTGTTTGCCTCAGAAATATAGAAGTTGTTTTCCTTTGAGATGCAGTAAGTTGAGCTATCTTGAAACTATATTATTCATCAGTATATTTTTCTGTACAATTAAAATGTTGGTTAAAATAAGAGATTAAAATCCAGTATTGGGAAAATTCTTTCAAAAATTATTAAAAATTCTACAAATTTTTTCTTGTGTCTATTTTAAATAATGTTTCTTGTCGAAAGTGATTGCAAAATATTCGAAGCAAATTTAAAGGTAGATTTGAGGGACGGAAATTAAAAATATTTTCTACAGAAACAAGGACGTTGTGGTAACAATGGGCTTAGTCAAAAATCCTAATTTCGAGTAGGGGTTTTAAATAGTAAATATCACTGAGAGAACACGAAGCACACTGAAATGAATTTTATAGAGGGTAATTATAATTAAGGTAATTATACTCAGAGAATTCCAACGAAACTTCATGTATTTCTTATTTAGACCATGAAAGAAAGTTCCTATCAGAAGGAAATAATTTGAAATTTTGCCAATTGATGACGCTGTATTGTTTAGAATCATATGCTAATGAGTATTTCATTTAATTTTGCATTAAAAACTGTTTGTTGATTTTTTTAAAAATTGCCCACAGTGAACATGCTGCTGATTAAGAAAGAGTGTGAATTGATGGTAAAAATCTTTTATCATAATATCAGCAATGCTTAAGCAGCACTCCGTATTTATCGTTGGATGAAAAACATAAGGAACGGATCCATGTCCTTAAATTCAGTTAAAGGAAATGATGTGTAAGTTTGAAGAAACCAGTTCTCTGGACGTTGCACCAGGAAGAGAAAGACGTACAAAGTAGAGAAAGTTATCATTGTATTAGCTGCAAGTTCTTCTTCAAATGCAAAATTGCTGTTTAATAGCACGAGCAATGGATATCCAGTGGATATCCGTGAGCATGATTTTATGCGACATTCTAAAGTTATTCCCTTACAAGATGCATTTCGTACAAAAACTGAAACCACAAAATTACTCTGCGTGTTTTTATTTCACCTTGAGCTTACTGACGAGGACACAGGTGGATGAGGATTGGTTATCGCAACCCCTTCTGCAATGGAACGCAGGGGTTCCTCATACTCATACTGGGCATCAGCAACATCTATATTCCCCATATGTCACGATGGAATATCTCCATAGTGTGGATTTTCAGTGAATTTCATTATTGGCTCGTACTTCTTCGAGGAAGTCGTAATGAACAAGTTCGTTAGATGCAGAGTGACCGATACAACAGACTCCTGGAGAATTATGTGTTAAGGGAAAGAGGCTGTCAGGCTACCATAATGTTAACGCAAGACAATGCAACTGCGCATATGCATCATTTGCAAGTTGTGCAAATAATGTTATTCAAGTTAATTTCCGTGATGAATGAATCTAATTCGCCTACTTTCCTACCCAGCACGGTTACTCGATCTGAACTGCAATTTCTGTATATAGGATTTTCTTAAAGATCGAGTTCATCAATTACTTGAAAGCCAATGTCGTTCGTAATGTCTCTTTCTTTCCTACTGAAATGTTATTTACAGCTGCTGATCATTCGCTTTCAGCATATTAGATAGACAAGGTATGCACATAGATCCCCTTGGCTCAATGGTCTAAGTAACAAATGAATGAAGTTTCATTCGTCTACGTACAGTAAGAAGAGAGCTGATCATCTGAGTCTTTGAGTAACGTCAGTTTAATTTTAACAACCCTGTACGAGTAAAAATTAAATTAAATTGTCAAAATTTGCCGGACTTTCATACTAAGTTCAACCTAATTAGATAAAATTCGTGTCCCCAATAATGATTGAGAATCTTTCTTGGTAACTCATGTCCGATGGATTCTCATACGTCAAAAGATGTGAATTGTGGGTATTGAGCACATATGAAATGAGAATGTAACTTAATCAGCGAATTCTTTATCACTCTCCTCTATCATCTGAGTGTATTGTTTCTGGCCACATATTATGCTATAAAAAATCTATTCATTTTCGTCCATTTTGCTTATCTTAGCATTCCTTCCAGAAATATAAAAATTGCTTTCTTTAATGGGAAAATAAAATGAAAGCGAAATGCTTAGAAAAAGAAAATAATTGATAATGCTACATTTAAAACAGATATTTTTCTTCCAGATTTTCGGAATGAATACATCAACACCCCAAATCTTCAGTACCGAAGAATGGTACAGAAATAATCAGAGACGTTTCAATCAGTCGGATATATCAAGAGCAGAGTGGTTTAGGTAATCATTTCTAAGGTTCTTACTTCATCATTTTTGAGAGAAGAAAATTTTTCATTTTTTACTTCTGAAATACAAGTCTTTATACTTTTCATAAATTAGTATTAATATTTTGCCAACATATTCACTTCAATTAAAGCCGGCAGCAGAATTTTATCAGCTACCGTCAAATATGAGCTGCCATCTATCGATAAATATAATAATCTAAACAATTTATATTTAAAAAGCTTAATTTCACATAATTACATAATAATAAGTATTACAATGTATTTTAATGTAAACATACTTAAGAAAAACGAATGTTAAAAAAAGAAATATTAAAGAGAATAATCAAAAAGAAAACCGATAACCAATATTCGAATTCATTTAAAGAATAAAACAAAACAAAATAATACAATCTGATGCGTCATTTTCATTCTAAATTAAAAAAGAACTATTCTATAAATATTTTTAAATGGAAAAATGTGTAGCTTTTAAATTATACAAAAAAGGGGAATAAACTTATAATACTCTCAAATAATATTCAATTAAATAAAATAATTTTTAATGTATAACAAAACAGAAATCATTTAAATTGGAGATAATTGGCAATCAGTCTCTTTTTCAATGCTTCTATTAGCTCAGGATATCGATGATATCTCCACGATCTTGTTCAACAGTTCTGAACATCAGATAATATAATGGAGATATTGTTACAATGTCGATGGACATATTGCACTAATAAGAGCTGTTCTGCAATAACCCTGCAAAATTTTATATTAACGAAAATATGGGAGTTAAATTTTTGGGTTCAAAATCGAATGATCAAGTATACAATGAATGCTTCTAACTAATTTGATATGACATCAGGGTATGCCAACAAAGCAAGCAGCTAGCGAAGGAAAAGCAACTCTTGACAGACACTGTGCAGGACGATGTGACGAAAAAGATCGCTGAAAGGGCCAAGCAGGTCTTTGACTGCCAAAAGGACTTGGAAAAGACGATAGAACTACTCACAGCCGAAACACGGAAGCTGGACCTGGAGAAGAAACGTCTGGAGAATGCCCTGAATGAAGTTCAGATGAGTCTCATTGTTGCACAAGAGAGCCTGGACCTGAGGGATCAGCGAATATCATCTGATTTAGTGCACGATCGTCTGCAGGATGAACTGCATAGGGTAATTGTTATTATAATGTTGATTAAAACTTTATATTTTAGTCCTGTATTAATGTTTTTTTTTAAATTTTAATTTTACAGGAAACTGAAATAATTCAAACGTACAAAGATCTCACAAAGATGATTATTGCCGAATTGGAAAATCAAATCAGGTTAGAGGAAAAATAAATCCCTATTTTAAAATTTAATAATTGTTATATTTATGAACAAAATTGAAATATCTTTTGAAAACATTATAACTTTTGAAATTTGCCATGAGTGTTGGAAAATAATTTTGCTGCATTTCATTTCCCAATAGACGAAATCAGCAATCTAAAACAGAATTGGAAAGAGATTGGAGCGACAAGTGGGAAGCTTACAACATCGACACCATCTGCGCACACATGCAAAATACTTCATCCGAGCAAATTGCTTTTTACACTGGACCTCAAAGGATTCCAAACAAGTAATATACCATTCTTGTACCCAAAAAAGGTTTACGAATATTACACTTTTTTTTTTTTTCGTTTCATTCTTTTGGGAAGAATGCGGCAATTTTCAGGATCATTGTTTAATTATTATTCCAAACACGTTGAATTCGTTGCATTTGTGTTGTTGTTCATTCTATTCAATACTTAATGAGTTATTTAATGAAGCATAAAAAACAAGAGTGCCAGTAATTTTTCTACAGAATTCTGCTTATTGTCTAACAGAGCATCTTTAATTTTTTCAGATTCAACTATGAGAAATAAACATTCATAATCAAAAATTTTTTATAATTTCTGTTTTCTGGTGATAATGGTTTTCATAAACCATATTTTGTAAACTGCGATAGCACTAATTCATTACACATGTTAAAATTATATTTAATTGAAAAGAGTGAGTAAATATACAAGCATTAGACAGGGAGCTGATATACAGTTGGCCTTCCGAATATATTTCCCATTATATTCAAAATATTTTAAATATATTTTGAGAAAAATGTAATTAATATTAAAATTTGTTTAAATTTAAATGTAAAATAAATTTCTAGTCACAAGTTTTACTCATAATTATCTTATTTTTCCAGTAAAAGATTTGAATAAAATGCTTGTATTAATTTTAAAAATGTCGTTAATATTCATTGTTTCAAACTAAATAATATTATAATCTGATATAAAAGCTATCGATATTTATTTTTAAAACCACTTTTCAGATGTTTTATGCCATTATCTTCTATTTTTTTTTTTTACTATAACAAACATATTTAAACAAAAATATTTATTATTTTAACAGATACAATAACACTGAGGCTAGGAAACAAAGCAGAACTTTTAATTAGCACGTTGACTATCGCACTGAATTTCTTACAATGTAATTTATAGGCCCCGCCGGTCACCGGTGACCCCCACAGCAGTCAAGGTGTTAAAAGTAAGGAAGGAAGGAATTATAAAAGGAATAATTATATTGAGTCACAATTACTATTTTAGTCTTTAAACATTTGATACTGGTTTCATTTCGATGTTTGAAATGTTTTTTGTTACTGAATTCATTATAGATTCAATCGAGTTTTTCTGTTTAAGATGGTCATCTCCTCAAGAATGGATCGAGTTTACACGCCACCGACTTTTCAACGCCAGGGATGACATTCGAACATCCGCCATTTTAAGAGATAAAATCAATTCCCACCTGCAAAACGGCTACAAAGATCTCCGGAACCAAGCGGATACGATTGAGTCTGTTCTGGCACAAAGAATTAACGAGACGAATGACAGTCTCTACAGGCTGAAACAGCATTTACAAATGGTAAGAAGGGTTGTGGTTCTAACCCTGTTTGATCTATCATATCCAACAAAGTCTATTAACCAAGGGCTTATGTGAAGGAAAAATTATCCATCTTCTGCTGGTCAAAGTAGTCCGGAGCAAATATTATTTCTATTAGCAGAAGATATCGTACGATATTTCCATGATGTTGTTCGATGTTTTGGAATATCAGTCAATGTTGGAAAGATCGTAGCAATGTTATGTGGCATTTTGTGCCATTAGTGTCAAGTAGAAGTCTGCCAATATTTAGATCTCCTGACGAACATTTATTCAGCATTTGTGTTTTTGTTAGAGAAAAACGGCCTGTTGAATGGATCGCAACAATGAACAATTCTTTGCTAAAATGAACATACCGTTTAACTAGTGATTGAACAATGCTGTCAGCGAATAGAATCCATAACTATATTCCTCCACTTTAAGTGCATCAAACATATCCAGGCATGTCTTAAGCCACAAGGCCACTTGTGGAATGTGAAGATTAGGCTGTACCATTAAGTGAATCCAAGTGATCTTCAAGAGACGCGCTATAAAATTTGAAATTTGTCCCTCAAAGAGAATTGCCATTTCTCTGTTGAACTTCCAGCCTTCATAATGAAGTAATTTAAATTGCAAAGGTACTTTGCACTTTACTTTTCGGTTAGCCAGGCGCAAGCAAATTGCCGCCAAATAATTTTAACCTGCGCCAAAAGAAACGTCGCCAAGACCTGTCTAAATTATTTGGCGACTTTTCGCTTGCACTCGGCCAACCGAAAAGTACCCAAATGTGTTTGATTCAAATTGAAAATTTATCCATTACTTAATATGATAGTGAAATGTTGATTTTGGAAATGCAGTTTGTTGTATATTGTTAAAATCTATTTTCTCCCAGTTAATATAATTTTAATGTTTCCTTAGTTAAAAAACAAGAATTTCTTAAATCAAGTCATTTTCGATATTTTGCTATATTGTGTTTAGTTAAGAACATAAATATCTAATTGTAATAACAAGAATAGTATGGATTTTTCTTTAACTAGGACGACTAAGTATCTTTAAAGACGATAAAATGCACAAAGATTTCAGTATTTGGCATATATTTATTAACTCATATGTATTTAATTCCCTTTTATTTTAATAAAGTTTATTCCATCCTATCTTAATTTCACTAATTAGTTTACAAATTCTTCTTTTTTATATATTTATAATATTTCCAGATTAATTTTCTACTCCGAGAGGGAGGGAAAAATTGCAACCCCCTCACACACAAAAATAATTACCTTTACCCTTTAAGTTCTCATAGCATAAGAATGGAGTAAAAAATAAATAAAAATAGTTCTTAACTATATCTCAGATTTGATTTAATATTTTTTAATTTTGTTTCACCCTCTCATGTAATTCACTCTCTTACTAGCCTTTTCCTTTTGCAGTGGTATTTTCTGTATACAAAATCTTCATGAATAAATACTCAAAGCAAAACTTATCACCAAAATCGGATTTAAATAAACAGTAATGGACTAACAGAAAAAATGCATTGCTAAATACAAGAATTAAAAAAATATTGCAAGAAAATATCAACAATATACTTCAAATGGTCTGGGAAATAAGAATATAATCAATTAGCATAAATATAAAATAATAAAAACTACAGACCTCAGCTCATTGATCTTTGCGACAATTCAGCATAAAAGTGAAAATAAAATGTGAAACGATCTCGGAATCAATTTCTATTTCATGAATAGAAATTAATTATGGGACAGTAAGCTTTATTAGAATGCAAATCAATCAATCAGTTTAAGCATATATATTTGCACAAAAGATTTATCTATATTTACGCACAGAAATCACTCTTATTATCAACAATGAAATGTACACAAACCGTCTTATGAGCATTTCAAACTGCTTCATTGAATATTTTTGCAGCTGCATTTAATTCAATACTTCTCTTAAATAATTAATGAAGCTCTAAAATATTACTAGAAACCAATTGATCATTTGCAATAATAATAATAAATAACCGATATGGATTAGCAAATACTGGTTGTTCATAAAACGTCCGAAAAATTCATAGTTTAAAAGAATAGCCCAAGTGTTGCTTCAAACGGGACGTTAATATAGCCAAAACCAAAAAAACCAAAAAAATCATAGTTTAAAAGAAAATGAAATTCTTGATAAAACGGGTATTTTAATTGAATATGAATGTCAAATTTCGTTTCTCTTTTAAGCTTACCACTTTAAATATATAATATAGGATTTAATTATAATGTAATGCATATAATATGTACATGAAGGATATTAGTGGTTTCGTAATTTCAAACTAAATTAATACGACAGAGAAAAAATTATCAACTGAATTTCTTACATACAACGGAGAAGTTGGGATTTGCACGATTGATAATGATACAAACCAAAGGAGCAAGGATATTTTGAAGTTCCGCCTTGCGTTACAAATTTCTCTGGACGTTTTTATTATAGATTAAATGATGAGTTGTACATATTAAAGTTGAAAATGCTTTATGATAGAAATTTTTTTTAATTTTTTCCCCTGATCCTCTTATATATAAAAGTTCATTTTACTGAACTGTAATTAAATCTGATGCATTTTACATCTGAAATCTATTGGATCTAAACATCTGTTCTATAGTCTTGATGCATAATGCAATTTTAATACAGTTCATAAAATTAGCTTAATTTATTTTTTTAAAGAAATATTTGTCTGCAAAGCAAAATTTTAAATTACTATGCAATAAAGATACATTTTACACTCATATCAGACTACATGAATATTTTTGTTAAATAAATCTATAAAAAACATTTTATAAATTGCCAATTCAGGTTATCAAAGATGTAGCTGAAGCAGAAAAAACCATCCAATTCTTGAAGAAAGAGATTCTGGAAAAAGAGCCTGCCCTGAAAATGGCCCAAACGCGCCTTCACTTGCGAAACGAGCGACCGAACGTAGAATTATGTGAAGATAGTCCTCACCTTGGGTATGGTATATTTTAATTTTTTGTGTTAAGTTTCTAAACGCAATATCTTAATTTCACTTGTTTATATTTGTCGTTTTTTTTTTTTTCAAAACTGCATTTACTAAATAAATTTTGATTTATTAAATGTTTTTATGTTTGAATAAATTTGAGGAACAAATATAGATAATAAACTTGAGGTAAATGAATTTTTATTTTATCTTAAACAGTTTAAATTTCTTCTGCTAATTTTTAAGATCAGCATATGGGTTTTATGTAATAAAAAAATTGTGGCATGAATTTATTCATAAAATAAGCACTAAGAGTTTCATGTTTATTCATCATTTTATAATTATGCTATCGCCAACGAAAATATGCTTGTTAAAAGTAATAAAATGGGTATTCTGAACAAGTTTCATGACCAGAGTGACCTGCTTAAATTTTCAACAAATTGTACACGTGATTTCAGCAAATTGTACACTATTTAAACAATATGAATGGTGTCAAAATATTTAGATTAATATTTTTAAATAATTTTAAAATTAAAATTAAATTTTTAATTTCTAAACAACATGACTAATGCGAAGAAATGAATAAAATTTTTTTAACAATTTTAATAGTTCATGAAAGATAATAGCCTGGTTGGAAATAATAAAAGTAAATATTATATGTAGATTGACTTTTCATGAAAGAAATTATCATAAACTCTATTAAGATCTGATCGGGTAAGTATTCGAAATGCATTCCACTTCATTAGCAACAATACTCATTTCGAGTACTATCTATATATTTAAAATGATAAGGATAACCATGATCCGATCACCCAACTTCAATCAGGTTCGATATCGCCAATTTCTGTTTCATATGGACGTTCATGACCTGTAGAGATATCATTAGTGGTCGCCTTCCTTCCTTCATCTGTTATTTTTGAGAGAAATCGAAAACTTACTGCTTTACTGTACATTGTGTCTCTAGCGGCAGAGTCAGCCAGCCACAACCACAGAACAGTTTTTTAAAATTTTATTTTTACATGGTAGTTTATGACTTCTAAATATGATATTAATGGTCGTCTAATCAACCTCTTTTCTCTATTTCGAGAGATATTGCTAAATAAAAAATTTTGACAGAGCCTTCAACCTAAACTTCTGAACTGATTTCACTAATTTTTGTCACCATCATGGCAATTCGCCATTTGAAAGTGTAGCTAATTAATTATTATAAAGGTAATATTTAAAATAGTAATAAATATAATTATTTTTACCAATATTATTGTAATTATATTTTTATTGCATTTTGTTGTGATAAAAGTTAGGTAATCAAAATTGATTGATATGACTAAATTGATCTTATTACTATTAGCTGCCTTTGGTGGCCATATTAATGGTAACGTTAATGATAGTAATGGGAAAAAATAATATAGTTAAGTGAACCTATTTTGATGGAATGCAAATATCAAAACAATACAAAGCATTATTTTAAATTACAGCTAAATTCTAATGAAAAAGCACATTGATTGGTTAGTTATATTTGCAAAATAGCGAAATAAATTGGTCGAAAATTAGCGATATCGATACTTTTGATCAGATTGGCGCTCTGCTGGGGAAGTTTCATTTTGCAATTCTCCCGAATGTAGTAGCGAGGAGGGCAAACGGTCTTTGATATCTTACCTAAGAGTCATCGACCTTTATATGAATTAGAAAATGGCGATATTGGTGCAGTGGTTGTGGCTTGAGGAGTAGTTCGTTGATTTTACAAAAAACTATTGTACTTCTCAAAAAGGAAAAAACAAAAATTAATCCAAAGATTCTTATCTATGCAGCTTTCTTCTTTTTGCAGTTATCGTGTTAAGTTATACTGGAAGAGCCGGATTGAAGCACTTCGTCTGAGCAATTTTCATCAACATTTCACAAAACTCTGCAAATTTGGTGAAAGACCGTATGCCAAATTTCAACTGTGTAGCTCAAAGCATTTTTGATTTATCCTTGTCTCAGACAGACGTATATTTTTCAAAAATGTATTTTTCGAACTCAGAGAGATTTAAAACGTGGGGATTCGTCAAAATCTCGAGTTCGAATTTTATGATGATTTCTATACTTTCGTATACGAGAAAATAAAAAAAAAAAGATGATGATTATATTCGAAAATAAGTCAACTTCATATGTCTTTAAAGATGATTATCATTTAGAAAATAATAACAAAAAATTGTGTTAATTCAACATTCTAATGATTGCACATTTATTTTTATAGATTGATTATCGAAAGCCGCGAGTTAGCAGCTACCATCCAGGCACTTCAAGAGCAGCTGGCAAGAGCCGAAGCATCTTTGAGCAATCTACTGCAGACCCGACGTGAACTGGAAAGGGAAATTGCAATCAAGGAAAATTCCCTCACAGTCGACAAGGGACGAGTTCAACCACTCAGGAAGAAGTTTCCCGCTCAGCACAAACTCATGGGGCATTGAGAATAATGGATTGTTTTTTTATCCAAATAACAATAGTTGCTGTATTTCCGATGCGTAGGTTTCATAGAAAAAGGATTTTGAAATTTCACTCAAATTTTGAAATTGATTTTTCGTTTTATTATAAAGAAAATCTCCACTATGTATTATTTATACTAAAGAATAAAAGGAATAATAGCTCATCTGTTTTGATGTAGTGGACAGTTTAATGGAAAATGCCATTGTAATCAAACTAAGTTTGTCCTGATGAAGTAGCGTATCTTATAGATTTAGTTAAAATAAGTGGAATTATTTATTTTACATTTGAGTAAAGAAATAATTTATTTCATTTTTAAGGAATAGAATTTTGAATAGTAGAATTTAAATATAAACAAAATGAATAGTTCTAGGAACAATCTTTCTTGCATATTTTATTTTCTGAAATTTATTAAGATGTTCATATTAAACTGAATAAAAGATAAAATTTTGCCGTTGTATTCCTTATTCGTTGACTTTAGATTAGTGAACTCCATTTCAGTTGCTTTTTTATTAAATAAAAAAAATTCCATTCAAATAATATTTTTATTACAAGAACAAAATAACACTTATTCAAGTAATTTTGTCAAAAAAAAGATAAATTAATCAGTTTTCTGTTGAAATGGAACAAGGCAGCTTTTGAAATTTAAATTGTTCAGATTCAAAATTTTTTGCTAAATCTCTAATTAACCCAGATAGCATGAAATCGTACAATATAGTATAATATAGGGTTATTCAAAAAGAAGTAGATATAAAATATATATTTCTAATGAACAACAATAGATACAGATACATACAATACATCAATGGAGATAGAAAATTTGAAATTTTATTTTATGCATTTATATA
>JAPMOR010042162.1:173739-188701 GCA_026543865.1 Argiope aurantia | reverse complement strand
TAATTGCCACAAATTATAGCAGAAGAAAATCTCATGGTCATTGACAGCATTGGTTATTCGCACATTGATAAATCAGTCGATATAGACTGAATAATAATAAAGAAATAATAAATAATAATAAATGAAATAATAATAAAGAAAACCCTCCTTCAATTGCTAGACTCCCAAAACAAAAATAGGAATTTCGTATCTGATAAAGACTTACACCAAAAAGACGGGAATATTACTATATTTGCATAACGTTACAGGCAGCGCTGGAAGATTACATATATTGATTTTTATGAATAATATTAAGGACACCGGGCAAAATTATATAGCATCTGTGAGCTACTGGAGACATGAAGAAAATAAATATTTTAATTAATAAAATTAATATTTTAATTATGTACTAGTTTATCATTTTGTAAAAGAGCAATTTTCAAACCAATAGGAATAGTCTCTTCTCGACTCTCTCTTATGTTTAAATAATCTAACAACTTAAATTTTTGCTTAGTGTAAGGGAGGAGGCAATAAACGTTCGAATCACCCTGTCTTGCCAACTTCGCATGTATTTGCATATTATTTCACATTTTGTGGTTTTTAATGAAGAAAACTGAATATACATTTTGGCTGCATTTCTTTCCACATATCGGATCCAAAATTGGACAGATTGTCCATAATATCAAATACTATTTTTTATTCATCTGAGTTGTTGCGTTTTTGAGTTATCACGTTCAAATTGGGAATATATATTTATTAATGAGTGACCCCCTCCTCTACTCCCTATTATATTCGGCACAGAATTTAATATACATCCACAATTCTGATGAAAAATTTGTTTGCCAAATTTTACCCATATAATTTTTTGTGTTTTTGATCTATCATGTTCACATATATACGGACAGAAATAACAGACTTTTCTTCAACTGATTTTGTTGAGATTTTGTAGAATCTACAAATTGCACATTAAGCCTGCTTATCAAATCTACATCACCCTAGCACAATGTGTTCTTGAGTTATCGTGTAAACAAGTAGGCATAATTTCAGAAATATGTTTTTTTGGATTCCAAAACGTTTGAAATGTAGAGATTCATAAAAAATTACGAAATCAAATTTTTGACGACTTTAATATTTTCTCTTTGTATGCAAGAAAGTAAAAATACTGTGAATATATTTGCATTATTATAAATATTAATAATAAGTAAAGAAAATATTTCGTAAACTACGATAAAGAAGCTAAAAATTCAAAATAAAATTGTTTTCCCATGCCTGCTTAATTTCTAAAATATTTTGCTATTTGCAACCTTCCCCGCTGAACCCTTAACCCTTCACCCCTTTGCACTTCAAAAAATAATTATGTTTCATTATTTGTACGTAATTTTAAAGACAGTATTTAATGTTTCAGAGATTGAAAAGTTTATTTATTGATCTATTTAACAATTCCAAAATTATGTTTTTTTTTTTTTTTTTTGAAATCTTAAATTGTGATTCTTTACAATCTGATGCGCTTTTATCCTTATCGAAAGCTCTCAAGAATATCAAAGAGAAACAAAATTAAGAAAGTCAAATCTGATTCAATATACCAGTACAAAAATTTAAATAAATTAGAATTACGCCTATTTTTTAAATAACTTAAAAACAAATAATTTAAAAATAGGAGAAATTTCTAATGGTATAATTTTTTTATATATATAAGCTATGAAAATTCAGTCTTTTTTATTGTTAATTTTCATGAAAAAAAAGGGCCTTTAAAATTGTATTTGTAATAATATCAGTACTGAATTATCCTTAGGTAATTTAATATTGATATCAAATTGGGTCATCACCTTCAATTGATTCAAAAAGCAGATCAAAATAATTAAATGGAAAATATATGCGAAATTTATAAACATTCCATTCAGTTTCATGCAGAATTTCTGTCTTGATTTCAAAATTATTAAAAAGCATCAAAAATTGCAAGGAATAAATATAATTCGAATAAGTAATTCCGCAGTAGAAAATGAGAATTCACTAGTTTGATAAAATAATACATTATTCTTTAAAAAATTATTATAATAATTCATCAATTGATATAAATATATATAGGTATATGTATATGTAATGCAAAAGAAAAAAAAATGATGTTGAAATTTAGAAACTGGATAGCAATGAATTGAAACTTAAATTTAAGCTTATTTCAGAGATACAGCCTTGAAGAATTTTATAAAAGATTATTCTTTATGATTCAACAAAAATCGTGAATTTCGTTTTATTTTTGAAGATGCCACTGAAACCTTGACAGTACAGTTACTATACAGCTAATGGAAAAAAGATTACCACCAAACTTATTTCTTTCGAAGTTAATTGTGGCCTTGATAAAAAATTCCTTCGATTAACTGAATATGATGGAGTTTTTCATTACTCTGGAAAACGTGAGCTAAGGGGGAAAAAAAAAAAGTGCAGGAAGAGTGGAAATTAGTGGCTTTCAAGTATCATTCCATTTACTTTTGATTCCCAATCAATGTTCAAGAGAAGTTTGATATCATGTATTAAAATAATGACAAAAAAATTATTATTTTTCATTGCTTTTATTTTTTTCCCTGCATCAAAAGATGTTTGAAGATGATAAATGAAAATATGTATGTAATTAATGTTATCTGGAAATTTCTATACGTCGAAATCTTTTTTTTAAATCTGAAAATAAAAATGGTTTCTTAGTTATGTAATTGGCGAGAAGCAAAAAAGAAATTATCGGGAATTATTGAAGCTCATAGTTTTGTACTTTATGAATTTATTGCTATTTAAAATTAATTTTCTTTTTTAAAGCATGTATTAAAAAATAGGAAAACAAGTATTTATTCAAAAATTTCTCAATAAATAATAGAATCGAAATTTATAAAGCTTATGTCTTTGAAAACAAATTTTGTAAAATTCACAAAAGAAAGCAAACATTGTTTTAATTATTTTAAAATCTGTTCGCTAGATGGCGGTACCGGCATCTCAATTGGAGAATCGTTTTCACTTTTGAGTGCAAGGAAATCAAATTAGTAAATGCGAGAATGACAGACTATGCAGCTAAAAAGCTCCTAGCTCTCAAAAATTATTAAATTAAATGGAATAAAATATTAAGCATCCCATTGAATGATAGTTGGAATCGGAATAAATTTTTTGAGCTATTATTTAAATACTTAAGACTAATTAAAAGAGTTACGAATAATTAATCTCTAATCTTATAACTACTTGAAAGATTTTAACTGCTAGACATTTTAGAATTTTCTTTACTGCTAAATTTTTTTCCACTTCAATTATAAAATACCTTTAAAATATTTACAGCCAAAAACAAAAAAATGTTGATTTCCAGATATCAAATCCATGCTCATTCTTATTTATATTTTTTCTTTATTTTTATTTTCATTTTTTTGGGTAAACTCAAAAATGAAGTATTTTTCTTCGTTACCAGAAAATATGCCTTGAAATTTCCAATTTATTTAGTAGAAAATTTATAATACTTTAAGGGAGTCTTCTGTTAATTAAAATTAAAACGTTGGATAACGTCAAATAATTCCGTTAATTAAAACGTTGGCAATTTTTCATGCATCAAAAAGTATTAAATTATGATTTCTGGGAGTTCTTGGAATTGTAAAATGGAAATCGGAAACTTTTGGGAAATTGTAGCATTCTCAGTTTTGAAGGAAAAAATATAATCTTTAAGTTTAAAAACAGAAATATTTTCTTAAGACTATTTTACAACAAGATTAATCAACTTAAAAAAAAAAAAAAAAAAAAAAAAAAACCGTTGATATATTGTCATAATAAGTCACAATGTTTTTTCTACATCTTTTTTACTTTCATCTTAAAAACAGAAGGCAAAGAGAATTGTTATTAATCAAAAGTGCGTGGAAAACTCATGCAACAAAGTCTGGAAAAATATTAAAAGATAAAAGAAAATGTAATGAATTTTTATTTATTTGTGAAGATTTAATATTCACTACTTATTCTTTGAGAACAAAGCATCATTTTTTTTTATTCGCAATAAAGTTGCGACTACTAACCTAAACATAATTTTTTGCTCAAACCCGGAAGAACAGAGAACAGCAGAAACGCCTTTTCAAGGGACCATTAGTTAGGGTTCTTCGTGACAAAATAACTTACTTAGCGTGATACAAAAGCAAGGGGAGTGAACAACATCGCGGATTTTAATCAAAAAAGGGAGAGAAAGATAATTTTGGGGTCATAATGCAAGGGAAATTTTCGTTTTCCACTAGATGAATTCTATCTCATTCCGTGGGAAGACTTTAAGGGAATTAGCAGACAATTGTTGTTGTTTGCGACCGACACATAAGTGCTTCCAACTTTTTAAAAAGTTAGAATTTCAGAAAAGTTTAGTTAAAATTCGAGTTATAATTAAATTATCAATTCATTAAAAATTCAATTATTTTTTGAATTTTAAAATGGTATTAAAATAACTTTGTGCAATAATATTTACTACAGTTAACACAAAAAGACGCCAATATCCTGTTTAATTTTTAATAAATTAGAATTATAATCAAAATTTCAAAAAATTCATCTTAGCCACCCATTTTATTCTCCAAACTTTATCTATTCCAAATTTGATAACTAGGTCAAATGGCATGCACACACATATTCACCCTTATTATTAGTGGAGATAGAGATGGAAATAGACTTTATTACAAATTGTTACTGTAAAAGCATTTGAATTATTTTGAAGAAAACTCAAAGAAAATATTTTGTTTTATTTTTCAGAATTTTATCGTTAATAAAATCTTACAAGGATTTGTTTTTTGAAGGCTGAAGGAACGAAACAGTTACTTTTTATTTTTCTATTTGATAATTTATGAATATGATTGAAAAATTATCCTCGAAATCATCTAATAAATCATAATATTTAGATGATAAAGAATTTTTTTAAATGTGTAATTTAAGAATGTTGCGATTTTTTTTTCCATTCTGGTAAAACTTAAGTTTTTAAATAATAGAGTTTGAATAGAAACAATTATGCTAAAATCTTTAATATTAATAACTTGCGTAATAATCTAAATGTAATATAATAACGAGAAAAATGAACTATTTAACATTTTTATTTCATTTCACTTGGGTACGTTTGGAAAAAAAAATGATCGTTGTGATTTAATTTTTGTTACTGTCTGATGAGCTGGAATTTTAAAAACTTCGTTAGCTTGCGTGCTCAGGATGACATTGCACTATTTTAATATTTTCTGAACTATATTATCATCGAGTTGATTAAATTAATTAAATTTTAATTTCATACAAGAAACACCGCCTTGTAATGAATTTAAGAAAGAAAAAAATAGAATTAGAATAGCAAATAAAACTCTAAAAAGTAGAAAAAAATATAAACATTCCACTTTTTAGTATGTTAATAAAAAGTATTTTTAAAAACAGTTTTGATTATTATTATTATTATTTGCATTTAAAAAGTAAAACAAATCAATATTGCAATTAAAAAGCGACTACTAAAGAAAGGCAGAGGAAATTAATTACTAACTTTAATATTTATTCAGTACCTAAAGTTTATCTTGATTTTGCGCCATTAAATTCCGAAAAGCAATTAGCTAAATATTAAACTTTATGTTTAATAGTAATGACTATTTTTAATAATTTAATTATGTTGGAGATTTAATGATATATAAAAACTCAAATACACTTAACTCCAGATATTATTATTTTTGTAAAGAAAATGGTATAATTTCCAAATATATTCAAGCAGTGTTTATACGTTTTAAAGGGACTGATGTAAAACGAATTATAATCGAAATATAGTTTCGTAATTTTATAATCGATGTAATAATCATATATTTAAAAATCGAAATTTTAACGAACAACATTAATAAATACATTTTTAATGTCGTTAATGGATATTTATTTAAAAATAAAAATCTTAAAGTTTTCTAAGAATTAGAATATTAGAATATTATTACATAGTACTTAAAACAATAGTTATATTTTAAAGTTAAGCGTTTGTCGTAAAAATAAGAAAAATATCTAAAATACAATTTATTCATTTTTATTTTATACTAGCCGCCTTTGGCGACCAGCCGGTTCGCCAATCTTAATGCTCGTTAAAATTTTAATAATTAAATATTTTATGCAATTCCTACTTTAATAGCTTCTTCATCAAAATATTTTAAAACTTCAAATTTTGATTGTCATATAATTCACTCATATAATTCAATATTATAAAGGCCTTCAGTCATAACGTAATATGTATCTCTCTAATTTTCTGTTAGCTCCCGTAGAATTTATGCTTTAAATTAAAGTGGAAAGGATTAATCTGCAATTAATATAATAATATTTTTTACTGAAACAAAGCATTTTTTTTAATAATATGATTACTGAAAACAGAGTCACTGAGCTTTTAAACTTTATGGACACTAAAGAATATCTTTCTTAATTTATGTAATATCTCAAGAATTTGTCAACAAATTTTCTCAGGTTCATCATGAGTAGATAGATTAATAAACAATGTTTAATTTTAAATGCGTCAAACACTAAGAAAATAAAACGAATCGCTTAAAAAAATCGGTTGAAAAGGTTTAAAAAACTACTTAAAAACGATGTACTTAAAACTATAAGCATATACAAAATATATATAACTAACATAAATACATTTTAATCACAAAAGCATACAACTACCTAAAAATAATTTAAATCAATTTCGCATCCGTTGATAATAGTTGTAAGCAATCAGAACACAATGCGCAGGCGTGAATTTTCAGCGCCAGTTACGGTAACGCAAATGTACGAATTTTTCTACGCTTCGGGTAACGCTGTGCGGATTAGAAATTTTTAATTTCCTTTAGTCTGCTTTATTTTAATTCAAAAGTACTTCAGAATGAATCTGAAAGATCGATTAATTAACAATGTTTAATTTTAAATGCATCAAACATTAAGAAAATAAACAGAATCGTTTGAAATAATCGGCCGAAAAATGTTAAGCCTAGCCTCATTACTGTTGGTAAAAAAAGCCTGAAGCCTTACTCATTTGGCGGTGGGAGGAAATGGAAGATTTTTTTGGCGGGAAAGTTAGTTTTTAATTCATAATTAAAATTCTAATTAAAAATTCAAAAAAAGGGACCCCAGGTGCACAATCCCGACCTCTAAGGTATACGTGTAGCAAATTTGGTAACTGTAGGTCAAACGGTCTGGCCTGTGGAACGCCAACACACACACACATTGATCTTTATATTATACATAATTATATGAACATACAGATAAATGTTTAACTAAAAAAGCTTTAACTTTCGTCAGATTTGTTGATTTTGAGTGACTATTATATACATAATAAGAAACAACACTGAAATTGATACAAATTAAGTTCTTTGGATGTTTTGAGTTTTTGTCAAAATTTTGACACAGTTTGATGCTTTTCAGTAGAATCCATTAAGTTTTAAAAGGAAGGTGAAATAATTTCTTCAAGTTTTCGCCTCAATATTGAAATTGTATATTAGTACCAGATGATTTATATTAATTCCGAAATCATGATATGGGTACCATAATTCACATTTTCCTGAAAAATTATAATAATAAAATAAGAAATGTACAAGCAATGCTTTATTGTAATTTGAATTTAATTTAATCTTGAAAAATGAAAATGTCAAATAATATAACTATGCTTCTACATTTCGAAAGTCGGAAATAAGTGAACTTCTGTTATCTACTTCAGTCTTTCTAAACAATAAAAGTCAAAAGTTTTGACATACAAATTTTGTTTAGAAATTAGAATTAACAAGTATTGTTGTTAAACTCTCTAAATAATAATAACAAAGGCAAAGGAAAGAGTAGAATTTTATCATTCCTTTGCATCGCAATATTACAAAACGCTATTAAATCTTGGTGGTCATGGCATGTCATAGGAAAGTAAAACTTGGTGGAATTTCGTAATTCATTCACTATATACGCTTGGCTATTTTCACGGCATTTAATAAAATGTTTGGGGTCGTCACCTATATTAACAAAGATAATATGAGTCATTTAATTTCCTAATGGTGATGAATCCAACTCCCACTGCTGGAACTTCTTTAGTAATCATACTTCCCACAGGTTACTTTGACGAGACGTAATGTACAACAATGGATGCATTGTTTGTTGGAACCTCTAATCAGGGTTGCCAGATTATAATGAAAAAATATTGCCAAATCTACGCCACTGGATCAAGTGAAAAAAAATCTACGACTTGAGGTACTAGTAATATTTGTTAAGATACTGATAAAGACTGAGATCACAAAATCATATTATCGCTGAGGCCACTAGAACTTCCACTTCCCGGGTATGATTATATAGTTAATAAAGTCAAAATTAACTAAATAATTAATTATAGTTTGAAAAAAACAGAAAAAGGCAAAACATAAATAAAAAATTTCCTTATGCTTTCAGAATTTTCCCGTCAAGGTGATTCATCACATTAGTCATATTAGAAGTAATCAGGTCTATGAAGATGAGTGTGCGTGTGTGTATTGGCGCTTTACAGATCAGATTATTTTACTAAGGGTCACCAAATTTGATATTTATATACTATGATAGGTGCAAATATGCACCTGAGAGTGAGTGCTTTGAATTTTTAATTAGCATTTGAATTAATTAAAAATCCAGTTGAAATTTTAGGTAACTGATAATTCCGGTGACCCAGCTGGTCGCCAAAACGGCTAGCACTTTATATATGTTACAAATCAAGACAGTAAATTCTGCAATAACTATTTTAAGAAATTTAATGTTAGTAAATAATTTCAAATTCTATTTATTTTTTGATAAAATACAAGCTAACAGATTACAAGAGATAAGTTACAAAATAAGAGGTAATCCAGGAAATAGAGGTAAGTTACAAAATAAGAGGTAGCCCAGGACGTATTTTCATTCTGAGATATTTAATTTTAAAAAAATCAAGGCTCTCGGGATTAATCTAGAACATTTGCAAGGGTGGATTACCAAACGGGCGAAATAAGCAATTATCTAGGGAATGCGCAACTTTGGGGGCCTCGAGATCTGGAGATTTTTTTCACTGTTATTTTAAGGATAGTTTAATTTTGTATTTTCATTTCATTAATGAGTGCTCGATTAGTATTAAAATGAAATATGGCTTAAATTTCAGAAATTAGGAATTTTTTCTTAAGTTTTCAATTTTTCTTGCAGATCAAAATTGTTTAGTTTGTTTTGAAGCCAACTTCCTGATTTATAAATCAACAACCCTAGTAATTGTTTTTATAAGAATGTTTAAACTGATTTGAAAAATATAAATTTTATTCTAACAATATTGCTTAAAATTGCTTTTTTTTTACTCGTGAGAACCAGGCACCAACTTTCTTTAATGTTTTTCTGCATCAATTTGTCGTAATATTCGTTAATTAAAAACTAGTATTTTTATAAACGGGTTTAAAATCAATTAGAAATATCTTGTTATGAAAACAAGATAGGATGAAGAAGCAGGTGCAAAGTTTGCATTACATATAAGCTCTTACAGGAGTGGATGTTTAGACATTATAAATGCAACAGTGTTTATGAAAATGGAGCAAAAAGTAAAATATATGAGTAAACAATTTCTGAGTAAGACGGAGAAATTCAAGCCTATACAGAATTTGGCGATAAAAAATTTCTAAGAAAATGATTTTGATCAGCCACTTTATTAAAAGTTAACCAAATTTATGTTCATTTTCGCTCCATGTCATTAATTCTAGAACGACTTCTTGCATTTAGCAAGAATTAACAATTACAGACAATTGATCAACGTACTGCAATTATTGTCTGTAGTTTGAAAAAAAAAATTATTCTGACTGTAGTCAATGCAATATTCTGCAAATTTTTAGAATAGTGGTAGAATCAATTTCAAAATATAACTTTTGAAATTGCAGATAAAAATATATATAAATTTGAAACTATTTTATCAGTACAAATGCTGTTTGATATTTCCACGATGTTACTCAATATTCTGAATGCAGTAAATATTGATAATATATCTTAAAGATATAGAAATGTGTTTTGTATGGGATTTGGTATGAAAATTTATATAAATAATAACATAGTATGCACCTTATTAATATAATATTTGTATGGAAATATAAATATAAATTTGTCAGGTAACTCATTTGATATACAATATGTATCATCAGAATTAGGCGTTAAGAAGCCAATATGGCAACCCAAGTTCAAATAATATTCAAGAACGAGCAGAACACCGATTTGGTCACATGACGGGCGAGGAAGGGTTACCTAGTACCCCGTTTTCAATCTTCTTTTCTTCCTAGCCCGAAGGTCACAGGTCAGCAACATCTAATTGCAACCACTCTCCCTCTTTCTCTCTCTGGTACAGTATGGAAAGATGCGATTATGCCCACACAGCAATGAAGTAAAATAATAGCGAAAACTTGCCTAACCGAGTAGCATTTTCGAAATTCCTCTCTTCAATAGGATGTAACTGTGACTGCGGGTGAGTTTATCGTTTGGGGGAAAAGATGAAAAAGACTTTTTAAATCTGAACAAGAAAGTGGAAGATTATGTTGACGATTTTTAGATAAAGACCGGCAAATTGTTGTTGAAAATGAGGATTGAAAGGTAGACAGCTGTAATTTGTTTTGGTGAAATTTCGGCATATTGTTTATTTTAGAAAGAAATTAGTTTAGTCTTTCTGATTGAATTTTAAATTAAAATTTCAAATATTTGGGGAAAGTGTTTCTTGATTTTCAGTGCATAAGTTAATGCAAGAAGTTTCTTTAAGTTGCTTAGTTTTTAAATGATTTTTTAAATTTATAATAACATATCTTTTTATCATAATTGAGGAAAATTAATCACTTTTCATCTGATTACAATTTTTATTTAGTTGGTTTTTGATTGCCTTAAATATTGTTTAATCAAACGAAAGTTAAATTTTTACCTTAAAACTTGAAAAAGGAAAACAATTCTAATCTATAAATAGAGTTTTAATCAAATCTGCTCAACTTCAAGTAAGGCAACTAAGACCGAATATTTTCATGTGGCATTCTAGTCTAGTATAGACAATATCAATTTTTCTGCTATTTTGGCTCTATATTTGAATCATTTTCATCAGTTTTGGCGTCGGTTGTATGATACATTAAACAAATTGTTTATTTTATTATTTTTATTTTTTTTAAATTATATTACCTTAACTGAAATGCTTCTGCCTTTTATATAAAATCATGTAGATAATGCATAATAACCATATAAATAATTATGCAAATAAAACGTATTTTATACTATTATTTACTACAACGAATGTCAAAAAGTCGTTTATAAAACGCACAAATTTTCTCAAAAACGAATAAATAAATAAATTTCCTTTTTCGACGTTTTTCTCAAACATTTTTATGAATTAAGGACAGGATATTAAAAAAATAAAGGAAACATACTTCAAACTGGGTTTCAAACTATAGAAATTAATTCTGTAAAACTGTTTTGTGTACAGAAAAATTTTCAAACTTCTTTGTTATTTTTTAAATTACTATTAAGAATTTTCCAAAATATTTTTGGTAAAAAAATTACTGAAGAACTTTCTATATGAAATATAAGACTTCTATACCAAAACATACTTTCAATGAACTGACACCCATGATTCGTTTGACTAAAATAAAACAGAACCCATTTAAACAAGGCGCAATTTTTGATAACAGCAATCCTTAGTATTATTTAAGCATGCCTAAGAAATGGGCAAATTTATACTGTTATTGCATTTTGATATTTTCGTTTCGGTTTGTTATGTAAAATGACAAATACTGCAATATCAATAGATTAAAAGTGCAGACGATTTTTAACTTTAAAAAAGAGAAAATTTTGTCAAATCGATGAAATCTTAATCAAATTTCGTATTTCCATGCAAAAAAAAGACCCCATTTAAACAGGGCGCAATTTTTAATAACAGTTATCCTTTGTATTATCTAAACATGCCTAAGAAATGGACAATTTCATACTATTATCTCATTTTGATGATATTTTAGTTTCAATTTATTATGTAAAATTACAAATACTGGAATATCAATAAATAAAAAGTGCAGACAATTTTTAATTCTTAAAAAGAGAAAAATACGTCAAATCCATGATAATCTCCTTAATCAAATTTCTCATTTCTAGTAATTTTTTTTAATCAAAATTAATTTTTTAAAAATATTCTGTATTTTAGATTTTATTCTTAAGTTAGTTCCAAAATAGAACCTTGAAAATATTTTTTTTATATAAAAGCGATTTTCTTTAAGTAGTTTGCTTTTTTTCGTCAAATTATTCGATAAAAACTTAAAATCAGTAAGAAAAATCTCAAAGAGATATGGAATGCTATAAAAGATATTAACGAGAAAAAGAAATTCCATCCATGTGCAAGATAGTTTTGAAAGATATTCTAATGGAAATAAAAGGGGTAAAAAACAGATATCAATGTCACGTTTTCGTGATGCATATAAATGTCACGTTTGACTATAAAAAAAGATACATGCGGAGATTTTATGCTAGTTTTGACGCGCTGTTACTGAGCTTCAACTTCAAAAATTCTTATTGTTCTTCAAATTTAGAACAAACAATCACGATTTCCTGAAACGAGAGTAAATTTGTGCTTCAAAATGTCACGAATTTCGAATATTTCTTATTTAGAAAAAGTGTCATCTTACCACCGAATTGTTTAGCCTCTTCCCGCCCTTAAATATGGAATTTCAAAAAAAAAAAAAGTTCCATTATTCCGATATTAGGACAAAAAAATATATTTTTGTCAATTGAGGGAAAAATATGGTATTATAGTAGGTCAAATATACCACAAAGTCTAATCTAAACAATTAGACATATAAGTAATAAAGATTTTCTTCTTTTTTTTTTGGAAAAATGTTGACTGAAAGATGAAATAACATTTTTCAAGACATAGATTTCCGTAATTCTTATTGTTCTATTTCACACTTTAGTGGGTGACCTTCTTACCAAACAATCTGTTGTTAATGGCAAATAAATTAATTTGTCCCAGAAACAGAAATGTAACAAATCGATTTGAATTTATTTTGACCAAAAATACTACCATACGCATTTGATAAATACTGAATCTTGTGTGCCTTGCACCCCAGATAATTCATTCATGACCCCCTGCCAAAATTATATTACCCCAGAAGCACCAAAAACTCTTATTACGCCACAGGAGGAGTTGTTTATAATATTGATTCATGCAATTACGTATATGGCTAATAATAGTAATTGGCACTTGATTCGTCTTTTTTGTTGTTGTTTTTATCATTGACTGGTTTCTATTAATTGAATGCGTCTAAATGGGTCTCTGTAGCTGGTTAAAGTGATATAACACAAAGGAATGAAAAAATAATGCCATATCTTAGCCAACCATATGCCAAAATCATAGTATCATATTAGTTATCATATGCCAAAATAATGCATATATCATACCGGGAGCACCAAAAACTCTTGCTACGTAGGCTTGTTAATAATGCTGATTCAAGCAATTGCTAACATCGCTGATAGTAGTAGTTGGCACTTGACTCATCTTTTTTTACACTGAATACTCGCAATTGGGCCTAAATTTAATGTATAAACATTATATATTAAGTCAAAAGCACATATTATCACGATTTTCAGTGCTAGGTGATTAAACTCAGGGATAAGCATTTAAATATACATTTGAAGAAATTTAAATATATACTATATAATATTCTCGGAAGTATTAGGGAACGAAGCTGCTCATTTGTGAACCAGATTTCTATACTTCTGAAAATACATGAACATTCAGAGAGATAATCATAAATTATGCCTTAAGATGTCCAGCTAGGTTCGGGGATATGGTAAAAAGTATACATAAAAAATCTATAAAAGGCTAAATAACTAAAATAGCTTTAAAAGACCACAATTGGAAGACAAAGTATATATATTACCATTAATTTTTGAAAGAAAGGGAACTGCTTAAAACTTTAGTAAAATTTTCACTACTAAGAAAAATAACCTAATAAAAAATAAGTGGTATATTTACTTTTTATTTCACATATATATTTCTCTAAGTATCTAGAATGTGATAGATCAAAGAATGAAAATTGTGTTAATAAATAAAATTTTTATGAACATTCGAAATCGCCGATGATGAATTTAAAGAAAATTACTCTATGTTTTGAATTGAAAGTGACTATAAAACTAAATGAAGCTATCTTGAAATCTACTGTCTATTGCAAATTTTTTGACACATTTTCATTAAATTTTATTAAACTGTTTTAGTGCCATCGTTCTTTCATAAACCAATCACAGTAAAATATTTATTCTTCGAAAGTGCATATAAAAATATATTTATTCATTAGTTTATAAAAATGCATTAAAAGCAAATATTTCCAAGCTTTGTAAATAGAATTGCCTGAAGTAAACAGATTATGATTGCATAGACTAAGAGTTGATATAAATAATTTGAATATTATTTTCCTAGAGCCATATGGTAAAAACAGAATAAATCATTTATTTCCGATTTAAAATATCGCTATTTCCGGCTTTGTTTCCCTCTCTGTTGCATCTCTAGATCTCTGTCTGTAGATCGATCTTGCATAGATTAAAAATCAAATCTGTTTTAAAATCTAAACGAATAGAGTTTTATTTTGAGATCATGTGAAAAAAATTCGAATTTTTTTTCTCTAAAAAGTACCTTTTTAACAGTATATCTTAAGAAAAATCTCAAAAAATGTTAACTAGGAAAAATTTGGTAGGAGATGGAAAGGCAAACTTTTCTGTTCCTTTCCCATGTTAATATTTACCGAAGTTCTTTCAAATTAGTTAAAATTTTATTTGTTAACTTTTCACCATGGATTTGACTTATATTCTTGTGATTTTTGAAAACGTTTGTCTTTGATGACAAGAGTGTTTCAGATCAATACTAAATCAATACCAGCACTAAACCAAATGGTTCTAACTAATACTAAACCAATACCAATACCAAACGAATTGGTTCAGATCAATACTAAATCAATACCAACATTAAACCAATTGGTTCAGATCAATACTAAAT
>JAPMOR010042162.1:141686-173729 GCA_026543865.1 Argiope aurantia | reverse complement strand
TAAACCACTACTAAAGGGGATTCAGAACTCTTTCCTGTAACTAAAACCTTTCATTTCATCAAGCCTAGCGTAGGAAACTTATCGATCTGCTGCCAAAATATTGAATAAAATATGGCTTGTAACACGAATAATGAATGAAGCTGAAGATGAAGGTTTCATTATGAATGAAGAAAGTTTCACAAGAATGAAGCTGAGATAACATCTTCATCCTAAAATGAATATAAATGCCTTCATTTACCACTAACACATTCATCGTGAACTTTTTTTAGAGCTTGTTGCATGTTAAACTTCCTTTTTCTTATCTTTTAATACTTATATCCTGGATTCTTCTTTCCATCAAAGGATGTTGTTTAATCATAAATTTTATAAAATTGGATCTTCTCTAGCGGTATAAGAATAATAATATTTAAATATATTCTTGGATTGGAAAGATTGATTTAAATTCTAAAGGATTTGGTAACTTGGGCCAAACATTGTCAAGTCATATTCGTAATTATCGTTTCTTCCAGTATCTTCAGAAAAAGAAGAGCAGCAAGGTTGATATATGTCTGTGAAGTAGGCTCTTAATGCTATCATTTTGTTTCTTACCATTTGTTCATATGAGCTCTATAAAGGTAAGATGGGGGCGCTCCAACCAACGGGAAATAAATATTATTCTTTATTTGGACACTTTTTGAATGCTTGGCGTAACGTATTCTTGCAATGAATTCAAGAAAATTCTGATTATTAGTTTCAGTTTTCTCACATGAAAAGTCTAATTAATTCAAATGTTGAGCAACCACACATACACTATGCAGTTAGCAACCGAAAAGTTATTTTTTCTTGTAATTTTTTTTTGAGAAGTCAGATGTGTCAATCAAGATGTATATATCGGAATTAGTTCTCAATTTAATTACTACTTCCAATTATAATTCGACAAATAATTATCACTTTAATTTAATACAGTCTTGCACATGGACAAATCTTTATTTGTAAGCAATATGATATTCAATAGAGGAAGAAGAACTGAAATAAATTCTGCATGTATTTGAAAATATATCTCATTTATACACTAATGATACCGCCATGTCCCCCACACAAAATTAATTACTCGAACAGTGAATATAGATAATTAAATAGCTCTCAAGCGACTATGCAAAATTGAATAATAGACTTTGCAGTTTATTATTATTTTGTTTTTATTTTTTGACAGCGACAACTTTTATCATATTATTGATATTTGTGATTACAGTGCTTTATTTTGGATGTAAATACGCCATTATTATATTCTTTAATCATTTTTGCTGCAAGATGTATATAAAACAATGACAAACAAAAGTTGTTTTTAACGCAATGAGTAATGCTTTTATTCTAGGTATGCATTTGAACGAATCTATGGATCAAATATATGTTTAAAATCCTGTCTCATTTTTTTTGAACATAAAAGAATGAAAAAAACCCGTTATATCATGGCAAATGTTTTCGTAATTGTTTATATATCCATTGTGATAAAACATGTGAGGATATCTAGGGCGAACAGCCACACTTTTTTTCATGAAATTAATATCTCGATTGTTATATTCAAATTAATTTTATTTTGTTATACATCATTTAAAGTGAATATGAACTTGACTATCTATCCTGATAAAGTTGTAATTTCCATACATAACGATGAAAATTATAATTCAGTTTATTCAAAACCGAAAAAATAGTCAACCTCTGACACGCTGAAATACGAAATACCAATGCACTGCTTATAAATTTACCAAAGGTATCCATTTCACATTGATTAGTTTCCTACTTCCCTTAAGAAGCATTAGAAAGTGAAACGGAAACGCCGAAAAAAACGGAACAAAAGTTGCCTCAAAAATAAACCATGTTTTAGATCGGTTAATCCATTAATGCTTTGTTTCTGAATTCCAACCAGGCATAAACCGGGAAGAAGAACGTGCTTTTACATATTGACTCGCATGTAATGTCTGGAAAAAAAAATCGTTTGCTCTTACAGGAAGAGAGCAAACGATTTATTTCACGCAATATTAAAACCAGAGGAAGTGAAATGAAAGAAAGCAATAACTGCTAATACAAAAGATATTTGAAAAGAATAAAAATGGTTTATTTTCAATCATTCATGCGCTTAAAATGTTTTAATTATTGCTACTTTTTTTAGTTTATTTTTATCGTAATGGTTGAGCTGATCATTGATTTTATCATAGATGGCTTACTTTTCATAATTAAATGCTGCAATAAGCCGATTTTGTCAGAAATAAAACATTTTTGAAATACATAAAATGTGAGTATTTTGACAAGGAAAGTATTTATATATTTTTAAGAAAGTGAGTTAATTTTAAAGATCTTTAACAACAGCTTTGTAAAACTTCCAACTTATTTATTCATTTATTAATATTTTTTTTTGATTGAACGAAAAATTCCTATATCTGATTACAATTTTCAAATTGATTAATATTTAAGTACTATTAAATATCTTGCATAAGAATAGTTTATAAATTTTGCATATATTGTAAGTAGTATTTTATTTCTTTGGCACAAAAGTTGATGGATTGTGAGAATTCTCTCAAAATAATCTTATAGTATTTTATATTTTTTGCCAAATCTTTAAAACTAGAAGGAAAATAACATGTCTTATTGTTCTACTGGAGTGTTTAATTCTATAGAGAATTCATATTTTCAAAAAAAATTAATGCTGCTTTTTAAAATTAATAAGTTTTTAAAATTCGATCTTTATTTAATAAATTTTCTGAAATTGTTTTAATTTTCAACTTATCACTGGTGCATAAAAGAATTTCGCATTCGAAAAAAAGTAGCTTAAGGCTTAGATAATTTTTGAAATTCCTAATTAAAGCATCTGATAAAACTATTGGAGGAACATGAAGTCAGAAGTCATGATTAAAGAAAATAGAAATTAACATCTTGAAAAAATAGGCATAATCTTTTTATTAAGTAAGCTAATTTGGTGGAATATATTATTCTGAATCATAATTTGAATATTTAGCTTGAAATTCTTCATACAAAAACCGACTTTTTTTGTGGCGTCTTCATATTTATCAATGGAATAAAGACGCTGAATTTCAAAAAATTATATAATTCAACTTCAATGATTCAATAATACATCAATAATTGGTAATTCTCTAATATTAAATTGTAGGTTCATATTTTTTAAAAAAAGTGCATTTGAAAACAAAAAAATATATATAAATTTTTTTTTGCAGAAATTGCTTACACAATTCAGAATTAGAGTTGAAAATTTTTTATGGATATATAATTATTTTAAATGGAAGAGAGTCTATTAATTATCAAACAAAATTTATGGCCACCTATAACAATTTTTCGAAGTTACCGATAAATGGGATTGACGAAAAAGCTCTAGTTTTAAGTAAACTTAGCGAATTTTTATTAATTGAAGGTTAAGGCTTTAAAATTATGTAATAAAAAAGGATTTATCATATATGTCGATACAAACTTAAGATAACAATATAAAATTAAATATTATGTTTCTATTGTTCTGATGAAATTCGAACTAGCTTCAAAATTCCATCAGATCAGTCAACCGCATGCCTTCGCTAAAGCTAAAATTAGAACAAAAAAATTGCTTTCTTTAGAGCAATTCCGAAAGAGCTATTATTATTAAATTAAAGAGCTATTATTGCTGTAACAGTAGTATCCAATGTGAGCCTTTAAGCCTAGTTTTGAACTGTACAACCTGTAAGATTGGAAAAAATTGGTATAGAAAAAGAAACCTTACAACTGATACCAACGTAAGTGAAATATAATTTCAGGCTTTATGTATCTTACTAAAGAAAATTTTTCTCTGTAATATAATATAGGCATAGCAAAATTCTGACATAGCTTACGTTGCCTGTATATGTATTTCGTATATGTATCCATTGCCTTTAAAATTAAAACTTAATTCTTTTGAAAGCAGAATTTTAACAACAATTTTCATTTTATTTAATTTTTATTTCAGTAATTTAGTTTAAAAATTAAAATGACAACCTCATCAAGTGTTGCAAACAAGCTGGAAAAAATAAACAAATAAGATTTTACAAAATAAGAAATTTTTTTCCCGTTATTATTGACTTTCCCTAATATTTCATTTATTCTTCAAAAATGTTTGAATTCAATACAATATGTATTAAAATAATGCAAATGGTTCTCTCTCGAATAGAAACGATAAAGATATTACAATGCTTTAAGCGTTGATATTTATGACATCAAACCTACTATCGAAGTTTGAAAATTCTATTTAAGGTGAATATCTTTTTGTCATCGATAGATGGCGCTACATTAATTGTATCTTGGGTTGATTCGTTTTCGATAAAGTACTATAATTTTGTTTGCTGCGATCTTTCTTTTTTCTTCCAATCCCCCCCCTCTCACTTATATTTTCTGAATCTGAAAATATTTTATGGTTTAACATATGGGATTCAAATGCAAAATCAATCAATTGTTGCTTATTACTTTAAAATAGCAGATTACAACTTTTCTTCTTTTGACTCTTCAATATTTTTTAATACTTTCTATAGAAAACGATATTTTTATCTCCCTTCACATGCTTTCGCTGTGATAAACAATGCGATATGTTTTAATTCTCTAAGGAGAGCATATTAAGACCTCTCTTTAAATGCGGTAGTCAGTTTAGTTATATATTTTTTACATCTTAATAATTTATTTTAGTTTAATATTTTTTTTCTTTTATTAGTTTTCTTAATACTTATTTTTTATTTATCTCTTATGCTTAAATAATAAACAGCAATCACGTTCACACACGATATTTTGAAGCCAGTGATCCCTGTTCTTACAATTTCGCATCGCATAAAAGGTTGGACGGTTAACCTATGACGTAAGAGCCAAGAAAACACCAAATCCACATGCATGGCGAATTTTCAGAAAAACTGAACATTGAAAAAATTTTCTGGTTCCAAAGGCTAAGTGTAATTAATCTTCGAGTCACAGCGGCCCAAACTAAACTTATGGAGTGCATGAGATGTAATGCGTTTTGGTGATTAGCTCATTTACAAAGCTCCAGAAGATTATTTCAAACACAATCTAATAAAATAGTGAGATGAAAAAAAAAACAAGTAAAAATCGCTACGAAGAGAAAAAAGGCTGCATTTCTGATGAAATCAATGAAACATTTTCGGAAAAGACGGTAAAATACAAAGTATTTTTTATTTTTTCTGCGAACAATGCTATAAGAAAAACAAGTTTTGGCTAAAAAAAATACATATTTATGCATTAGAATGCAAATTAGAATTTTATCTTCGTCTAATCCTTAACAAAAAACATAATAAATGAACTCGTAATTACATTAACATGTTTGATTAGCAAAAGAACTGAAATGCACGATTTAAGATTAAACTTCTGAGAGTATAAGGACTTGAACATTTATAGCTTTGCTATTAGATAGTTTATATAATAGCTTTCTAATGGAGTGCCAAAACACAAAAATTCTCTAGCATCAACTTATATCGTTGCGATATCAAGATAAGTGACTGGTTTCTACCGAAATTAGCATAATATATATTAAAGGGAATTAATTTTCTTAAACTAATGTTTAAATAAAATACAAGACTTCATCATGATTTTTCTTTAACATACAAACTTTTATGGGACATTAATGCAAAAAAAGACAAGGCAGAATCACTTAATGAAATCCGATTGAAAACATAATGTGGATATGCTAAAGTATACTCAAACAAGCAGAAATAATAAGTAAACGGATGAAACTACTTTTTTGGCGATATTTTGCATTTTAACAATACATACATACTTCTAGTTTTATAATAAATATTTAAAATTCTTACACCTCTCGCAATTAAATAAGTTTCACTTCCGTACTGCATGGATAGGCGAGCCCCTTTAAGAACACACTAAATTTCGCAATCATTTGCAACGACAATCTATATTCTTACAATGAAAGAGGTATATCCGTAATCTCTGCATTCATAAACGATAGTATGCTCTATACTAAAAAAATTAGATAACTAGTTATGAATAAAGCGTTAGCAATCAGCTCCCTCTTTCTTATCTAGACGGCGTTTCCGGTCTTATTTTCTGTATTATTTCGATTTTATCTTTAACAGTATGTAAATTGAACGGAAGAATGCTCTATATCTTCATCAGAGAATTACTCAATATTTCCAAAAACTTTAATATACACATGAATATCAGTAAATTTTCTTCTATACTATTTATAGTTAAACCGTTTTTTTACATTATAGTATATCTTGATTATGATATTTTTGCAATTTCTCTATTGGTAGTTATGCTTTTCTACGTATTTCATTGCAAAGTTCTTTTCTTATAAATTTTAAGCCTTACTAATATATTGAAATTTCAGTAATAAAGTCATCATATAAATTCTTTCCTTTGGAAAAGCAGATGAAAATTCGATAAAAATTTCTGAATTTGATACAAATTTATACTATCTGATGCTGTACTTAAGAAAATCAATGTGATAAATCAGCATCATTACATCGCTCTTGTCAATTTGAATTATCCCTTATTCATTTTCCACTTATTTCTATGTATAAAAAATCTTATATCTTCCCCGATATTAGATATTTCATCGCTTTAAGAAAAAAAAAATTAAGTACGTAAATTCATTTCAAAGTTTCGTTAAAATCCAAAAATCAAACCTCAAAACAACTGAAACTAATAGAATGTTTTTCCTCCAGAGACAATATCTGAAGATTTACTTCCAAATTACAGAAATAATAAAAGGTAATTGGCATTTTTTGTAAAAATTATCAATATAATTTTTATTTATTAAAGAATTACAATGAAATTTATGTATCCATTAACAAGAGTTATGTTTTATTATAGCTTCCGTGTTAATTACCTTATTGCTTTTAAAGATATATTAAAATAAAAGAAGTTGGATATACAGGATTTAAAAAATCAAATATACACATAATGAAACTGAACGCATTGCAGTAAAATAACAAGTGAGATAGAAAAAAAAAATAGCAGCAAAAAAAGTCAAGCGAAAGAAAAACATTTTTTCAGCAAACAGCCGTTTTTTAGTATATGAAACGTATAAATGATTAAAACCATTCCAAATTGATATAAGTAGGATATTATTACACAACGAAGAATACTTGTTAATTTTATCTTAAAAATCCACATATGCAACTAAAATTTAAAGAGATCTTTGTTTAAAAAAAGACCTTATAGTTTTTCGAAACTGAAAAAATCAATTCTTTTTTATTCGGTTTTTCTTTCACAAATATTTACTTAACAATTCTTCAAATTATGGGAGGCTACCAAAAACAAAAGAAAAGCATGGAATATCCTTAAAACGAAATTTGAAATCCTCGAAATCTTTCAGCAAAAAGCGGAAATATGCTGATTCGTGAGACATTCTAAATTCTTGCTGAAGTAGAGAAACGATTGAATGATGTGATTTAAAATTCGTTTCTAACGATGGTTCCAGATCTTTGCAACAGTTGCAGTTCTGAATTGAGCTCTTTGATCTTAACTTTCCTCTTTTTGTTTCTACTTCTTCCATCTCTCTTTTTTTCCCTTTTTTTTAACAAAAAATTCTATTACCATTATAAATGCTTTAAATTTAAATGGAATTTTTACCTATTAAAACCCAGCTACAGTTCTGAAAATGGCAAGAAACATTTAAACAAAATTCGTAAAGATAAAATCTTTTAAAATAACAACTACACAAAATAACGTGTTTGAATAAACCATATGGAAGTTTTAAACTACGAAAACATCATTATCCTTGAATTATAAATGATTCATAGAGAAATATTCTTTTTTCATTTTAAATTATTATTTACTGTTTAAATATCGATTTTTGTTCGTATTTTCTTGAATTTTTCAAATATTTACAATTAACTTTAAAAGAAATTGGATTATGGAGAACCTTTTTTGAATTACGATACTTAAAAAGAAAAACTTTTCAGGAGTGAATAATCCTACTTAAACTAGAAAATTATTTTTGGTCTTCTTGAAAAATACAGTTCATTACTAATTAATAAAAATTAAATATATTTTGAGAAACGTTGAAAAAAGTAAAAATTGATGTTTGAATTTTCGGAAAATATTTTTTCAAAAAATCGAGAAGAGAAAATTTCTTAGAATAAAAATTCTAGAAGGGGGAACTCTTTAGAACAGAAATTCGAGCAGAGAATATTTCTTTTCTTTTTTACAAAAGTTTTTTTTATTATTTTTTTTTATTTCTTAGAACAAAATTCTAGAAGAGAAAATTCCTTAGAACAGAAATTTGAGAATTGGAAATTTCTTAGAACAGAAATTTCAGAATTGGAAATTTCTTTGAACAGAAATTCCAGAAGCGAACATTTCTTTTCTTTTTTTAAAAAGGTGTTTGTTTTTTAATTTCGTTATTTTTTAATTGCCTTTGGGTTTTCTACATTCTTGTTTTTCCCTTATAAACAGCAATTCTAAAGATGACATCTCGGATGATACAATAGGTCAGAGGAATTAAATTATTTAGTATTTTACAGATAAATTCCGCTTAGGCAGAAAATCCTAATGGAATAGTAATACTGCATATGAATACTATCTATTGTATTTTTCTTATATACTGTCCATGCACACAAAAAAATCTTAATGGGACAATATTTCAGTTACTATATGTAGCATTTGCACATGGGCAAATAATAAAGGGATGCTATAAGAACAAATGTATGCAATCTTTATGCATGAGAAATCCTAATGGAGCAGTAATAAAACATCTGTATACTAGTACATAGAAAAATCCTAATGGGACAGTAAGACGTTAACAGTATGCAGCTCTTGCAGAAGAGGGAATTCTTATGGGATTGAGCAGCAATATTTATATGCAGCCAATGAGTCAAAAAATTCTTTATGAAATAGTGGACCAACATTTGTTCAATGCACCAGGCACTGATATTGCAACTATATGCTTGAAAGAAAAGGTTAATGAACAGTTTATTTTATTTTTTAATGATATGTTTAAATTGATTATCATTACAAAATTGCTTCCAGAAGGAACTGACCTGCAGTTAATTTATTTCTATAAGTAGGCTAAGGACTGCCATCAGCTAGAAATTTTTGACTGTCATCGCATTTCATTCTCAATATATTTATGTTTTCTGAAACTGCTGATACCGAAAAACAGAGCAATAGAAAACAAGCCTCAATAAAGGAACCGCTGTAAATAACGAGGCATAAATTGGAAAATACTACCTTCCACGTTGTAAAATTACACCTCATTATTAAAACTTACGTGTATATAGGATGAGTTCTTTTTTTTATTATTATTTTATTCACCTCTTCCTGCCAAAGGAATGAAGCGTGCTGTGATAATGGCATACTTGACCTTCAGACCTGCTCCGATTTTGCTTCTTTCCGCACACCCCCGTTATTCTAAAAGACAAATCACGCACAAACCTCTTAATAATGAGATGAAGTTCATTAAATGACGGAACTTCAAATCAAATAGAGTTGGAATGTTTTTTTTATTTATTTATTTTGCCACATTGATTTTTTTAACAGCTTTTCATTTTTGGAACATAAGATAGTGCGAAATGTGGATAAAACATGTTTATTTAGTATTAAAAAAATGCTACTTGAAGAAGTGATTAAATAAATATTTTAGAAATTCTCCATCATCAAATACTGCGTTGACGCTTGATTTTTTTTTTTTTTTTTTTGAATGTGGATCATACTGTTGAATTGAGGTTAAAAAAGTTTGCTCTGCTAATAGTTTGGTCTATTAGTGCAGGGAAACTGAAGACCAGAAAATTCGCTTCAGTTTAACTCCTGCTGTTTTGAAGTTTATTTTTAAATTTCCTTTCTGTAATTACTTTCATAGTACACTATTAAGAATTTCATTTCTTCCCTTTGTAGCATTTTTTTAGCTTTGTAAAAATCCTTCAGTATTCATTTAAAGTATTTACTATTTATTTAGTTTTAAATCATTTATTATTTTTATCATTATATTTGTATGTTTATTAAAAAATTCCTTTTATTGTGCTGTAAATTATTTTTTATTATATATAGTTTTTAATCATTTACTTATTGATTTTGATTATAAATATAATTGTATATTGTTTTCATATTATTTAACAATATTTCCAATAATTTCTAGAAAATTTTAATGATGATTTTTAGTTTAGTTTATTAATGATAAATCTAATAATGATAAATCATAATTAGTTTATTAACATCATCATTATTATTGAATTAATTTAAATTTTCAATGATGATTCATTAAATTTTTTCCTACTGATGAAGATGATTTTTTATCTCCTTACATTAGTAAGAATTAGTGGATTTATTTAAAATACCCATCATCGACGTCCAGTCCTTTAGATATCATTCCCAAAATCGTTATTTTTTCCTTCCTAAATATTTTATAGATAATTTTTAAATTTTTAATTATTGTAATTGCTTATTACAGATTAATTTTATTTTGAAATCGCTACTTATTTTCTAAAATCGGTACTAATACTAGTAGAAGCACAGTTGTCATTATTACGATTGCCTCAAGGAAATAAAATTCGAATGACTAGAAAACTTTTTCTCGAAATCTTGAGAACGTTTTTGAAATATTGAGGCTATAAAATAATGCATACAAAAATGAATAAATAGGGATGTTTAATTGTAAAAATTAAAAATTAGTCCGAGTAGACAAAAAAACCCCAATGGAATTGGTCTTCCCAAAACTTTGTCGTATACTTTCCAATAAAATTGTCATGCCAGAAAACGCCTTGCATAGCATTAGCAAACAATAGCCACGAAATATTAATTTTTAGGGTGAATTTTACTGAATCTATCGTGTCATATTTGGCGATTTATCCCTGGCGTGCGTTAATGATTTCGAAAAATCGAATTTGTGTTTTAGATATGTTTTTTTTCAACCGATTAAAACAATGATTTGACACAAAATTGCACTTGTAGTCACAAAATCACATGCCAAATTTGATATATTTATATAATTTGAATTATTGCGTTTACATGTTTCTGAAATTACAGATAGACAGATTATCAAGCCTTAGTTAGATTTGGCTCCAAATTTGACAGGTGTTTACCCCATAGATGTTAAATCTGTGTACCGAATCTTATCTATTTAGCTCTCTTCGTTTTGGAGTTATCGTGTTAATTTATATTCGAACAGCCGGACAGACAAACTTCCACTAAAAAGATTTCATTCAAAGTTTTACAGAAATCTGCAAATTTGGTGCAATCACTGTACACCGTTTTCCAATCGTCCATCTCAAAACGTTTTCGAGTTATCTTTGTCACAGAAAGATGGACATTTTCCAAAAATGTGATTTTAAAAATCAGGGAGGTCTAAAGCCTAGAAATTCGTCAAGATCTGGAGTTCAAATTCTTTGACGGTTACTATACTTTTTCTGTACTACGTATGCGAGAAAGTAAAAAAGCATAAAATCTGTGAAATCACCGCGTCTAATACGAAGCATATAACAGCAATCTTAAATGAAAGATCAAAGGTGAGACTTTACAATCAACTGCTGTATTATAATGATCTATATATTATTTTCAACATAATAGTATCTTCTGTTTTATGTGAAAAGTCATAAAAATATAAATAATATAAAATGATTAGAAATGTTGCAGTTTCAATATCACCTGACATACGCGATGTGTAGTATTTTAAATTGTACATAACTCCAGTTTATGAATTTTGAAATTCTCATCTTTCCATACTTTTCACTCTTAATCGAATTCTAATAACTAAACTTTTCTTTTTTCCGCTTAGATTTAAATTAATTATAACTCTACAACTTCAAAAAATACAGGAAACATTATTTAGACATTAGAAATGAAAAGAATTTTAAAAGAAACCAAAGCGTGAGAAATTTTTTTACTTAACTTTGAGCTTTAACTAGACTAAACTAACATTTGACGCTTAAGTACCAGCCTATCACATTCTCAATAAATCATCAATTCCAATTTACTTGAAGCAAATTTGTCGTAGACTGATTAATGACTAGTGAATTAGGATTAATCAATGTCGGAGAAATCTTACAACCTCTATTTAAGGAAGCCTAACAAATATATTTGGGTTAATCGTATGATTGGCACAGTTGATCGTTGAAAGTCTTCGCTGCTTCGTTATTACAAATTTCCCATGCAGCATCTTTTTGTATCTTCTAATGCCTTATTAAAATCGTCTCAATCTGAAACTGTTAACTTAATTCAGTTACAGCATTTCCATTTTTTTAAACAAAATATTACCAATTCATCTGTTGAATCTGTTGGATTCTACTACTGTTTAATTATTTTATGCTATTGTTTGTCCTTTATTATATTAAAAAAGGATTAACGTGAATGTTAAATGAAATAAAAGGAATGTTAATTAGAGCGAATGTTAAAGGAAATAATTTAACATTCACTTTAATATTTCAAGCTATTAAACTTAATAGATCCAACCCACATTCATGAATTAAGGCTTAGAACCAACTACAACCTGATTAAAATGTTTCTACTTTAAAAGTAAAATTTATAATAAAGAAATATTTAAAGCTTCGATACCGTTTTTTTTAAGGAATTAGCGAAACCTTTAGATTTTGCGAGAAAATAAATGTTCTAGAATTTTATGGCAAAATTCAAAATCAGCTAAATCCAACTTAGAACCAAATTTGCTAGCTATAAGAGCTTCCAGAGTTTAAGAACAGAATAACACAATGTAGTTTTTAATATTGAACATAGTAGTAGTGTGTTTTTATTTGTTTTGCTTATTTTCTCAAACATAGGAAAATTTCATAATTATCAAAAAATTCGACCTTGAGATTTTAATATAATATCACATTTTTTTACCTTTACCTTTAAGAATACTTTTAAGTTATCTCTTTGCGTCTGAACAAAATAATTTAGCTGCTCAAAGACAAGAAAACTGAAGTTAGCATGTTGTATCTTCACTAAACTACTGATTTTTACTTGAAGTTTATCTATTTTTCCATGCTATTTCATGTTAACAAGGTAATGCTAAGGTTCATTATCTTAGACGAATAAAATTTAGAGTATAATTTTATGATCAGAGCTATAAATCAATAGTAAATTTTGAATCAATTTCTTTAAATGATTGGCTTCAACCAATTTTCTATTGATGCACAAATATGAACTCGATAAAAACATAACTTACACAAATGAAGTTTGGTATATCGTCTTGTTTCTAAAACTCCATATTTATAGCAAATTATGGCTCCAATCAGTTATATAAGAGGTGTCCAAACGGGAATATTAAATTTTCTTTATTACATTGCAAAACCCAAAATGTATGGGTTGATGCTCCAGAAAATCAAGGGGGGTGTAAATTTGTGAATATTTTTGTTTGTATTTGTTATTGTGAACAACTGTTCAAGCCTGACTCAATTTTTTCCCCTTTTCATTTTTTTATTTAAATTTGAACTGTTTTTTTTTAAATATAAGCCGGCTGTAATGTATATAAGTAGGATACAATATAAATTGACAAATATTGAAGAGAATTATCTCAATATATTTTAATACAATCAAATTTCACTCATTTTACTTTCTCCTTTACGTAATATGAAAAATGTATACTAATCGTCAAAAAATTAAGAACTCGAGATTTTGATGAATCTTCACGTTTTAGATCTCCTTAAATTTTCCAAATAGCACATGTTTGGAAAATGTCCGTCTGTCTGTCTGTGAAAAAGATAACTCAAAAAGGATTTTGGCCAGACAATAGAAATTTGGCATACGGTCTTTACACAGAATTTACAGATTTCTATTAAATTTTTTGTAATATCTGTTCCGAGGAAGTCCGTCTGTCCGACTGTTCGAATATAAGTTAACGCGATAACAACAAAGAGAAAATAGCTAGATAGATAAGATTTTGTACATAGATTTATCATCTATATTGTAGACACCTGCCAAATTTTGAGCCAAATCCAACTAAGGGTTGATGGTCTGCACTTTTTTTTGACAGTCTGTACTTTCAAAAATAAGTAAACGCTATAATTCGAAAATGCAATGATTTAAATATATCAAATTTGGTATAAGAATGTGGGATTACAAATGCAGTTTTGCGTCAAAATTTTTGTTTCAATCGGTTGAGAAAAACATGTCTAAAAGAGAAATTCGATTTTCAGATATTATTTTCGGATGCCAAGGATTAATCACCAAGTATCACACGATAGATTCAGTAAAAATGCTTAATTCAAGCCAAAAGTTAATATTTTTAACAATTATACGCCATTGTCAAGTAAGGCGTTCTCTTTCATGTCAAATTTATTAGAGAGTATGCGATTAGGGGGGTTTAAGTGACCACACCTGCTGGTTTTATATATCATCACAAAACTAATTTGTTTATTTAACGAAATTGTCTGTAATCCTAAATATTTTTCAGAAAATAAATAATTCCTTTTGGTGATAATCCCATACATTTGCTGAATCCGAATTGCCAAGGATTTTTTTTCCCGCAAAAAACCTTGAAACCATCCAGTCCTTGAAGAAATAAGACGTAACTTTAGATTTTTTGACTGACAGTACAGGCTAAAGTAATGATGTGTTTTTATTGCAATAAAAAAATATGACCTAGAGTGTAAAGGATAATAATTTAAACATTCTTCTTTCTACCTTTGCACTTCTCGAGCTAACATAAGAATATAAACCAGCTATACTTTATAATAGAATTATTCCGAGAATATTTCAAGGGTTTCATTTAAGAAAAATGATGCTTACAAATACGTAATAATTTTAAAATTATTTACCTTGACCTTTATAAAATACTCCGTAAAGATTGTTTATTTTCTTGAACGCGTCTTTCAAAACTGGAGTTAACATGAAACCGTGAACCAGTGACTTTTTTAACTCACGTTTGAAACAAAAATGGCAATTTCGGTCTAAGAATCGTAATTGAAGTCCTGGATGAAACTGAAGAACGCATTGTCTTTGGAAATGTGCGTTCCACGAAATTTCTGAATGATGAAGGCTGTTACCTTGAGACACTTTCTGATGTTTTAAATATTTACTTTAACTGTCATTGTGGCATGAAAAAGTTGTTTGAAAGTCTGTTTAGACCATTTCATCAAAAAATGCTTGTATATTTATTTATCGAATATATATATATATATATATATATATATATATATATATATATATATATATACACTGGTGTGCAAAACTTAAGCAACAGGTATGTTTTTTGCCATAACTTCACGAGAAATCATCTGAGAGACAGAAATGAGATACAGCATTTTGTTCTGAAAGAATGACGAAAGCATAGTTGCGCAGAAATGAATATAATGCATACAGTATGGAATCAAACAAAAAAGGGCTTTATTGAACTCATAGTATCGTTACACATGATTGTCTGTCCAAGAGGAAGAACAGTAAGCAGATGTTCCTTAGTATGGGATATGCCCTCCCCTTACTGCAATGGTTGCTTCGCACCGTCTCCCCATACTCAGCACCAGATTGTCCAATAATTCTTGAGGTAAGAGTGCCCATTCCTCAATCAGCATCTGTTTAAGTTGTCGGGTGTTCCCAGGAGGTTGTAATCGTGCCGCAAGGCATCTCCTCAAAGCATCCCACACATGTTCTATCGGATTTAAATCAGGGGAGCACGCCGGCCAATCCATTCGAGGGATATCTTCACTTCATGTTACTGGGATGAAACCGTGTCCCGACCTCTCTCCAAATCAACAGGCTTTGGGAATCGCTTGTAACATCACGGAAAGAGACCGTTTCGGTGGTCCGGGAGTTGTCGTCTGAGAAGGCATTATGATGAACGGACGGACTGAGCTCCACGTTTTCGACAGAGGTTCTGTAACTGGAGATCGCTATTGTCATGAGGTGATCCTTCCCCATGTGCGTCTTTTCCTATGTGCCATTGGATCAGACTTCGTTTTTATGGATGACAATGCACGGCCACACAGGACTCATGCTGTTGAGGAGCTCTTGGAATGTGAAGATATCACTCGAATGGATCTGCCGACATGCTCCCCTGATTTAAATCAGATAGAACATGTGTGGGATGCTTTCGGGAGACGCCTTGCGGCACGAGTACATCCTCCTGGGAACACCCGACAACTTAAACAGATGCTGATTGAGGAATGGGCACTCTTACCTCAAGAACTGTTGGACAATCTGGTGCTGAGTATGGGGAGACGGCGCGAAGCAACCATTGCAGTAAGGGGAGGGCATATCCCATACTAAGGAACATCTGCTTGCTGTTCTTCCTCTTGGACAGACAATCATGTGTAACAATACTATGAGTTCAATAAAGCCTTTTTTTGTTTGATTCCATACTGTATGCATTGTATTCATTTCTGCGCAACTATGCTTTCGTCATTCTTTCAGAACAAAATGCTGTATCTCATTTCTGAATTTCCTGTCTCTCAGATGATTTGTCGTGAAGTTATGGCAAAAAACATACCTGTTGCTTAAGTTTTGCACACCAGTGTATATATATATATATAGCAATTTTAAGAGAGCATAAAATTTTTCGAAGTTGTAGCTAATAAAACGTTAAAATTATGTTATAGAAAACACAGCAGTTACAAACCATCTGTAGAATATGAATTCAAATAATTTTTAAATATTTTAATTTAAGTTAAGTAAGAATATTTGGTTCCTTCAATTTAATATTTATGATTATGCAAGCTAGAAATGACCTTATTTTGTAACAGTATACAACAAATTCTACGGAAAGATACTCCCAATTTTTAATTTAGGTCGTTAAAAACATAAGGCGCATTAGCTTGTTAGGTACATAAAAGGAGATGAATTTCGAAGAAGTTAAAAACATTTTATTTAACGAGGAAGCAAAATTTAAAACGATAATTGTGTACCCATAATAAAACCATTACAGAACACTGTACTTTCGTAAGTCTGTCAATATATTTGAGTAAGCAGAAATATTAAAAATAATTTGCCTAGTTTTCTTCATAACAATTATCCCATATCGAGCAAGCCAACATAGATTCAAAAAGTTCAAAGCTCATGGCATAACCTGACCCGAGTGTTTAGAGTGAGGCCCGAGACCATGCGAAAGTTCGATACAGACTTCCGGACTGTAACACTCTAGACAATTTAAAATACTGAACGAATTTATGCGAAATATCTGCCTATACAGATATCTATCTGCATTGGTAAAAAAACATCACTAGATCAAAATAACGTCTGATGCTGGTAAAACACGTGTCTTTTACACGTTCACGTTTTAGAAAAGGCGACTATATTTCATTAGGAGGTTTTAAAACATAACCTGGGCTGGCGGTTGCTCTACTGAGATTGCAAATTTACATCAGCATATAATTCTACGTGTCTTTCTACAGGATCTACAAACATCGTAGTGGACGTGACCTTGAAAATAAGGTCGCTTCGTGCTGAAATGAAGATTAATAAATCTTCTGCATAAATCATATGATACTCAGTGATGTAATGGCTCATTATGGCTTTCCAGTTAATTTTTTCTTCTTATTTTTGTATTTGATATACCGTGTTTTTCAAAAGATCTTATCAGCTTCTATGTCTATAGGCAAAAGATTTTTAGAACTAAACCAGCAGCTGTTTACGCGACAGGATTTTTTTTATTTTTTATTTTAATCCGTTTTATAAGAAACGCAGTGTTGAATAAAAATAAGATATTGATTAACTGTTTGTCATTTTAACCACGTTGAAACGAAAAACCTTTTTCCTCTTGTATTTCTTTTAAGCATTTCTTGTATTTCAAGAATGAAAATGTGTATTAAACTTTTAATAATTTTCTAAACTTAAGCTGATACAATTATTTTGTTATTAAAAATAATATCTAATAACATGATGAATTTAGCCATTTTTTCAGGCCCTGGGCAATGGACATTTTGAAGTCTTTCTTTTGATAACTGGTTGATTTAGTTTCACTATTCAATAAATTTAATCAACATATTTAATTTAATTTCAGTAAAATATAACTGAAGTAATTAAAACCTTGAGAAATTAATAATAATTATTAGTTAATGATTTATTTACTGGCTATTAAAAGACTTTAATTATTACCATGATATTGCAGAGAAAATAATAAACTTCACAGAAATATAATATTTAAAATTATTATTTTACAGTACATAATCAAATGAATGTAAGAATAATTAGTTAAATGGATAGTTGATATTCCTACATATTACAAATAAGTAATAATTATTCTTCTTTTAATTGATTATTATTATTATTTCCTTTAGTTCATTCAATAATGATTTTAATAATTAAATCTAAAAATGATTATAATATTTAAATTTGAATTAATGATTTTATATGTTATTATTATTATATGATTTTATATTCATAAAATTTTATTTTTATAAGCTTTTTTTCCCCATAATTTTTTAATCGATCTGCTTGCCTCCCCCCTTTCTAAGCCTAGCAGCCCTAGCCACTGCCGAGTCACCTGTGTCTAAACATAAATTAAGGGAAGTGTACTTGTATCTTAGTTTTGTAGTATATATTTAAAATAAACTATATCTAATAATTGGGATTGTTAGATCTCTTAATTTCCCATGCATGCTATCCCATACATGCCAAAGCACAAATAGCATACTCTATTTGTGCTTTGCGATCAGTGCCAGATTTAGACCTTCCGAAGCCTCAAGAACTCAATTATAGACACCTCTTTTTGGCCAATTTAATTTTACATTTTTACACACATTTTTTTATTTAATCAATTTGATAATTATATATTTTAAATGTTTATTTCAGCAATATCTGAAAAAATGTACGTTTTATTTATTTAATTTGACTCATGACTAAGTGGTATCTACGTTTGTACACAATATTATTTTAGTAAACGGTTTTTATAAACACCGTAACAACGGAGCGAACCTAACAAAACATAAAGGAACCGGACCATTAAGCTTGACAAAGTTCTTAACTATTGTTATGTTTTATAAATCATATAATTTGCATATTTTTACAAATTTATTTGGCAACTAAGCTAAGAAACAATTTTTTAATCGACCTACCTATGACCTGCCATAAATCTAACGACTTTAGGTAGCTGTCTGGCCTGCATTACTGCGCAATCTATAGTTTATAGTTAATGAAAATCTTCAATACATTTTATTTTCCTTTCTTCCTGAGTGAGCCAAAATTTGATACAGATCTTCAAATTTGGAGATAAAAGCAACCACATATTAAATTATATTCGTATAATTTGATATTTGGTTATCAAATTATATAAATTATAAAATTATATGAATTGATTGTTAAAATTTCCAGCAGTCGCTTTCATATGCAGACAAATATTCAAACCGATAGATGGCTAATCCGTAGACGGATTTTATTTAAATTTTAATTGCTACATTAGAATAAACAGTAAATATTAATTCTAAAATCACGTATTTTGCAAATCCATTTTGTTCTTTTTCTAGAATATAATTATTATAACTAAGAATTTAATAATAGTAATAGTTTAATAATAGTTTTTTTCTTTTGTAAATATTACTAGCATTTTTGGCCGTAATTCGATTAGTAGAATATACTGCCATATTTTAATTGACAAAATAGAATGACTTATTTCTGTATAATCATCAATCAGAAAAACAGTTTTGGAATTATGACGAATCTCACTTATAGAATCTTTTGATGAATAAAAGATCGTACCTTCACATGTATTTTGCAAATTCTGAGATGGATTGGTGAAACTTAAAAGTAAATCATTCACTTTAAAAGTCTTTCACTTAATTGGTTAAAATGTTCAGACATAGGTACATTAAAAGGTGCCGAAAGTAGACAAGGAGAGCGCCAATGAATTGTAACTCGGCTGCGTTATGCAATTTTCATAAGGCAATACCAAATGTCATTTCTGTCTTAACGCTGAAAGTTGCAGTTGTGGATGCTAATGTGTGTAAAACTTTGCAATTATGTAGATTATATTATTATCTTGATGAACATGATTAAGAATTCAACAGTTCCTAATTATTATATGTCTTTAGGCCTTATTAAGATTCCTGGTCACTCTCAATGGAACGTAGTTTTGTTCAACGATTTATTATAGCTGTACAGGACTAGTTCAGCAATTTTTACTTTCTTGTATACCTAAGTATAAAATCTGTCAAAAAAAAATTCGAACTCGAGATTTTGACGGATATCCAAATTTTAGACTTCCTTGAGTTAAAATTACACATTTTTACAAAATGTCCGTCTGTCTGCGACAAAAATAACTCAAAAACACTTTGAGTTAGATTGTTGAAATTTGGTATACAGTCTTTACACCAAATTTGCAGATATCTATCAAATTTTGTGTAAAATCTGTTCCGAGAAAGTCCAGCTGTCCGGCTGATCAAATATAAGTTAACACCATTACTATAAAAACAAGGGAGCTAAATAAATAAGATTTAACAGATAGATAAGGTACACAGATTTTACATTTATAGTGTAGATCAAATTTTGTGCTATAACCAAAAAGGGTTGACTATCTGCCTGTCTGTACTTTCAGACGGACGACGAATCCAATAGTGCGATTCGTTGATACTCTAGAAAGCCAATCTGGAAACTTTTCGACGCATTTACTAGTTTTTTTGGTTGGATGTTCATGTTTTTATGATGAATTCCATCACTCATTAACATTTTAATCAAAATGAAAAAAAAACTTTCTTCTTAAACTGGAAGTTGACTTATTCAGAAATATTTATTTTATATACCAATCCCATCAGCCAGTCAGACCAAAATGAAAGCGCATTTCAGTTTCATGACTAATATTGTGCACTACTTTCACCTGTGGCCCATTGAAAAGCTTCATCAACGTTTCACAGAGAACGAGATTCCTCTGCAAGTTTCTCATACAAACAAACGGAATGCACCTTCTTTTCAAACGCACAGCTTGGAGACGACCTAAAAAGCGGAAACGCTTGAAAAGAACTTTTATTTCAGCAAACGATTCTCTCAGCGATGCGTTCTTTGTTTGAGTTTTCGAAGAATGCTTTCTCTCTCCCGCGCTCTAAGTTTGTTGAAGTCGGTAAATTCGCCTTTCGTGTGCATTGACACATAAAATAAGAGGTGAAAAAGCTTTGCACAGTGGCTCTCATTTTTAAGTGACGTCGGTTATTATATTTTTATTTTTTTTAAAAATGGATTTAAAATAAGTAGCTTCATTTTTGTAAACATTCTGGAAAAACTTTAGAACAAAAGAGAAAGAGACAGTCTTTGATTGGAAGAATTTCTCTTCCCCAAACTTTTAAAGATTCTTTCGAATAGAATCAGCCTTTTTTTTCTTGTTGGAATCTTAATCTTAATTGTACATAAAATAAATGAAACTTTTCAAAATTTCTGTCTTAAAATATCAATAGAATTACTTGAAGTATCAATGTTCTGTAGGAAAGCATTACATCTTTATTAGAGCCAATAACTTAAAATGTTTCAGTTCTGATTAATGCGTTTTAAGATTATTTATAAAATAATTAAGAAACTTAAAACTTCCATTTTAATACAAGTATGTTTAATATGTATACAATATCCAGCAAAATGTATTGTTACATTTTGTAATAGTCACACTACTATATTGGATTTTCAAGGAAAAACAAGTTAAAGAAACTTTTTTTAAGAAAAAAAAATACAAGATTTCTTGGGGGGAAAGGAAAATCTAATTGTTCTTGAAATTATTCTATATCACCTTATCACAATTAAATTCTTTCATATACTTAAAAAATAACAATTCAATAGCATTCAGCTTGGCTCGATGTGATAGGAGGCTTAGGGAGAATTCTACGAACTCAATGGAATTATATACGAATTTATTATTCGTAATACATTATTACTTCTTATTATATTTCGTAACATTTATTCGTAATCGTATTCATATTAATTTTAGAGAGGAAATATGTTGTTTTGAGCTAAACTTTTCTATATAAGGCATAAAAACACTGTTTTTTAGAAACTCTTTAATCATAAATGTAAATAATAATAAAAAATGTTAAAAATTCGCTTATTTTAAGGAAACAAAGAAGAAATTGTTAAAATAGCAAACATTATTAAAAAATGTGAGATAAAATTAAAATTCCCACAGTTTTTATTTACACTTATTTAAATTTATTATCATTATATTATCAACGTATTATCGTTGTTTGCATTTTGTGAGATTGGTTACTCTTTCCCAGGGTACAGCATTGTTTACACATTCACAGGATAAGAAATGTGTTTTTCCCCCTAATACTTTCGTAGGCTTTTGCATCTTGTTATTCGATTTCGTTTACACAGTAGATTCGTTTTTAAAAAATTAATATATGCTTTTCAAAAATTGTTGGTAAAATCCCTAAACTGATCGTAAGAAGTCCCATTATTCAAATCAGTGACACGATTTATGCCTGTCGTTTTTTTTCTTTCTTTTTTAATATTATGGACAAAGTGTGTTTAAAAAATAATATCAATTAATCATTACTAACTATTTTTGTCGATTTATTGGAGATGGAAATTTTTATTAGTGTTTGCAAAAGGAGGCTCGCCTTACGTAGTGGAGTTCCAATATTCTGAAGAAAGTATCATTTTCTTTAAATGTCTGCAATGGAGAACTGTTGAGAGATTAGGGGCAGGACTAAGTCAGACACAAAGTGACGAAATGGCTACCTTCTGTGGCAATAATTTGTAACCAAGGAGATGATTTGCTGCTACAGAATGACAATCTTAAACAGCAAAGAGCTCGTATCGTGAATAATTATCTTGAGCAGGGAACGACTCATTTCTTGAAATGACCAACTTGATCACCGGAATTGAATCCTATTGAGCATGTTTAGGATACTTTAGGAAGACATATAGTTGCTCTCAGTTTTCCTTTTCAGAATCTTGCCACATTTGCAATTGCTTTGTCAGAGATATGACATCCATTTCCTACGGAAGTTATACGTTCATTAATTATCAGCAACACACATCGCTGTATGGGCTATATTGCATCTAGGGGGCAGGATTACACACCATTCTGAAAGAACGTTTCCTGTACCAAACTAACATATCTGATTTATTCGTTTTATACATATGCTATTTTCTTTAATATCGTAAATGTTTGAAATTTTTTTCATTGTATTTTACACCTTACTAAATATTGCATACAATGGGTCAGTTTCATTAAATTCTGCATATAACTTTTTATTTGATTGTCATTTTGGTGATTTTTCCCTAATTTTTGAAAACCCTTATATTTTAATTTATTGAGCTATAAGAATAAATTCAATTGATCAAAATTACAACAAATCTTGATAATATTTCGTAGCGTTATGTTCTGCAGTATCCCATCTCATTACATTAATCATATGATAAAATTGCAACAACATTTAATGACAAATCTAACCTACAACAGACTCCATCATTTTATCTGAAGTTCCTGATTTCTATGATGTACTGATCTTCACCTAGATGGAAATACTCGACGTCAATCAGTTTCAAGAACAGGCTTAGACAAATATGTCACCTTTATTCTTGAGTGTTTCTGAAGATATATTTCTTGGCTCGGTGATGTTGTATGCGGATCTATGCATTCAATGTAAAGAAAAACACACAGTATATTTTCTCCTCGAAACACATCCTTTATGAATTAAACCATATGGAGTAATCACCTTGAACCTTTGTCGCATGCTCTCTAATAAACTTGTCGTGCTAGAAAACGCCTTACATGTCACTGGCGTACAATAGTTACGAAATATTAACTTTTAGAGTGAATTTAGCATTTTTTGTCATCCTCGGCGAGTTTTATTGGCGATTAATCTCTGGCTAGTAGTTAATAGTATCCAAATATCGAATTTCTGTTTTAAACACGTTTTTCTCAACTGACTGAAATAAAAATTTGACACAAAACCGCATTTATAGTCACAAAATGCCATAGAAAATTTGAAATATTTAAGTCAGTGTCTTTTTGAATTATCGCGTTTACATATTTCTGAAAGTATAGACCTACAGACAGTCAATCCGCATTTGGATTTCGCTCAAATTTGACAGATGTCTACACTATAGATTTTAAGTCTGTGTACAAAATATTATCTATCTAGCTGTCTTAGTTTCGTAATTACCGTGTTAAATTATATTTGAACAACCGGACAGACGGACTTCCTCTGAACAGATTTTACTGAAATTTTGATAGAAACCTGCAAATAGGTGTTAAAACCATATATTAAATTTCAACAGCCTAGAGCAAGGCGTTTTTGAATTATCTCTATGACAGGCAGATAGACAGACGGACATTTTCCAAAAATGTGCTTTACCAACTGGAAGTCTAAAACGTGGAGATTCGTCAAAATTAAAAATTTTTTGACGATTACTATACTTTTTTTAAGCTTCGTATATGGGGAAGGAAAAAAAATGATGAATTAACCATGAAAGATATTTATAATGTACTGGCAAAAAATGTCAAAACACAATATTTTCTTAAAACCACTACGAAATATTACATTAAATCTGAGTTAGTGGATTCAAATAAATATAAAGATTTTGCAAAAAGAAGCTATTTATAAATAGTGAGTGCAGTTTCAGCTAACAGTAGGGGAAAGCTACACTGCATATCATTAAGAGAAATTAAATAATTCTCCTTGTGATTATCATTTGAATAGAACTTAAATTCAAATGCCGATGCTTTTTTTTGTATAATGACATACCTTATTTAGCCTAAAATGTATTTAATCTAATGAATCCCGTCTTATAGTAATTAGTAAATATATAAATATATTCGCAACGTTCTTCGTTTACAGTGTTCTACATTTGTCCACTGAAATTGCCACTAATTACAATGGCGATAATTTGATAATTCCATAATGATTTTTATACGGTAATATGATCATCCATAATTCTCAAATCAAAATTGCTAACAATTGAATATTAATAAGAAAAACAAATAAATTGCATTCAGAGCTTATTATTGCAAATAAATTGCATTCAGAGCTATGGCTATTTTTAAAGAAAATCAAGCTTACCTGTTAAATTGCTTATGCTTACGCGAAGCATTGTAAATAGGTCCTCCTTTATTTATGACCGAGTTCCATTCCACATGATAAGTTGTTTCAGCAATATTTTCAATCAGACTGATCATAAAAATATTGCTGTACCATTCTGTATTGAAATAATTAGTGGGAATAAAGTGGAATATATATAACATGCATTCTAGTCCAGTTACTGTAAACAAATATACAACGAGAAATATATACATTAAAAATCAATAAAGAAATCGATGAACCATTCCGCTGGCCACAGCCACTTGTCCAATTTTGTACATTTTTATTTTATATGAAAGCCAATATGGATGAAATCCATGAATGGTTAGCATGGCACTATAGTTACGAAATATAAATCTTTGTCATAATTTAAGTATTTTTACTAAATTCATTATGTGACTTTTGGTGATTAATCCCTGGCTTGCGGTAAAAAGTATCTGAAAATAGAATTTGTGTTTTAGACGTGCTTCTTGCAAAACGATTGGAATCAAAATTTCACATGAGACTGCAATTTTAGTCACAAAATCGCATATCAAATTTCATGAATTTAAGTGGGTGCATTTTTGAGTTAGAGAATTTACATTATAGTGAAAGTACAGACAGAAGAACGGTCATTTCCTTGTTAAATTCAAAAATTGTTAAATATTTACACTTTAGATATTAAATATGTGTTGTGAATTTTTCTATCTAGCTATCTTCGTTTTGTTGATAACTTTAACGTAGACAGCCGGACAAACAAACTTTTTCTGACGGAATTTCTTTCAAAGTTTGCTAGAAATTTACAAATTTCATTTTAGGACCATATATCAAATTTCAATTCAAATTTTTTGTGTTATTGTGTACGCCGACAGACAGACAGACCGTCATATAGACGGATAGCCAAATAGATGCAATGCCTAGGGAGGTCTAAAACATGACGATTCATCATAATTTCGAGAATTTGAAAAAATTTTTGACGTTTGAAATTATTTCTCTACAATCAGAAAATAAAAATTTTACAAACAGCAATTTAACAAATTGCACACGCAGTCAAATATAAGATCACGAAAAAATTCATCCGATTGGACTTTTTTTTTTATCGTGATCAATTATTCAATCTCTCATTCTTTCTTTCAAAATTATGTGCAAGAAAAAGGAAAGATTTTTGGTTCGTACCCTTTGTCATGTTACATCACAATCGTACTTTCAACAGTCCATTAAAAGTCTTTAAATTCCAACAAAGGTGTTGAAGAGTTTTAACAAGCACGATTTGTAGCAACTTTACGTAAGCCGAAACCAGTCGTGAACGTTGAACGATGAACAATCGATAGATTTCATGACAAACAATTTCTTTTGAAACCGTTAGATGTTTGATATTTTTTATTACATTTTTTTAGTCAATTCTGATGATTATTTGTTCAGGATTTCAAAATGAAATGCTTGCGTCATCTCAAGAAAATAACTTGATTTTTTTTTCGAAATAGAAATGAGGATAGTGGCTGTTAAATTCACTTTAAACTTATCTTCTTCTTGAATTAAGTAATAAAAATGTATCTGAATCTCATCGTTAGCATTTTTTTAATCGTAATTTGCTGCCTACGGTAGTCAGCTTGTTTATTGAGAACAAGTGATTTTGTTCTATTTTATTTGAGTCTCTCATGGTTTGCTTTAACGAAGCCGTTTTAATTTGCCACTGATATACGAAGATTGAAATTAGTACTTTTTAGAAGCATTGTACCTGTACTATTGGGTGATTGTGAGCTTCCCTAATGAAGACATGATAACATTAAAATAACGCGATATATTTTATTCCAAACAGAATAAGAATTTGTGCAGTGTTAAGAATTTGTTACATTTTTATTTTGTCTATGCCCCTAGTCTTCTGGTAAGAAAGATAGTTTTCTGGATATAATATTGACTATTGAATAAATGCAGAATCTACGATTCCCATGATCACAAACTTGACGACCATTTGGTGATTTAATAACAAAAATGAAAGATCCAGAATATTTGACAATTTTTCCATATCTCTGTATATGGAAAATAGAGGCTTCTTTACCTTCTTACAAAAAGTATAAAAAGCCAAGAGACAAAGCTGAAGTAAATCCGTATTGAGTAGTTGGCAATCGAGTCGAGCTTAAACGAAGAGACAGAGAAGTAAACGAGTCCAAAGACTTAAGTCATTGAGCGAAATCTTTTTCCTGAGAATTCTCTCAGATAGCTTTATACAGTTAGAATTGTTTATTATTGATTGTGTGATGCTGTTGACTTCCGATATTGTAACTTCCGAGTATATATATCTATCTATTTGAGTATATATATCTAAAGCATCTCTTACAAAACGGCATATTTTTAATTTGATTTTCATATGACATTGATAAATTACGACAGACATGCTGCAATGTGAGGTTTTATATTGCGGATTCCACTTAAGACAGTATAAAAATTGTGACACAATCAAAACACGCCAATACGATTTAAATAATATTGGCGAGAATATCTATCTACAACATGACTTTTCGAGATCCTTTCTTTTGCAACATGGCTTCGATACTGTTTGAAAAAATTAACCCAAGCAGCTGTTTTTTTAAAATTTATATTATAATTTAGAATATACATTTAAAAAAGAATTTTGAGTCAGTGGAAGTGGTCTAAACTTTCTTGATACTCTCTAATAAAGGTGTTATACTGGAGAACGCTTAGCATAGTAGTGGCGAAAAATAGTGACGAAATATTAACCTTTGGGTGAATTTAGCAGTTTTACTGAATCTATCGTGTTATCGTTGGCGAGTTACTTGGCGATTAAGCCCTGACATGCTGTTATACGTCCGAAAATCAAATTTGTACTTTAGATGGGTTTCTCCCAATCGATTGGAACAAAAATTTGTTAAAAAACTACAAATGCAGTTACAAAATTCCAGTCAAAATTTAAAATATTTAACTCATTTCGTTTTTGAATTATCGCGTTTATATGTTTCTGGAAGTACAGACCGAGAGACGACCAGCTCTCTAGTTGGATTTGGCTCAAAATTTGATAGGTGTCTATACTACGGAGGTAAAATGTGTGTGCGGCATTTTATCCATGCCCTTTTTTTGTAGTTATTGTGTTAATTAATATTCAAATAGCCGGATCGACAGACTTCCTCGGAACAAATTTTATTTACAATTTGACAGAAATCTACAAATTTGGTGTTAAGACAACATGCCAAATCCATCTTTCTCGTTCAAAATATTTTTGAATTATCTTTGTCTCGGACAGACAGCATTTTGAACTCAGGGAGATCTAAAAAGAGGTGATTCGTCAAAATTTCTAGTACAGGTTTTTTCATGATTTCTATACTTTCTCTATACTAGGTGTACAAGATAGTTAAAAAAAAACTACCTACGTCTCACAATATAAATCCATTTCTTTTATTGTATAATTGAATCTAAAATAAAAAGGAAAGAATGAAGAAGAAAACAATTCTCAGAAATTGTAGCTCATAAAGAATTTAAACTCTGATTACGAAAAACTTCTGTATATTTAGAAAAGCAAGAAAAGGAAAGATTGTATGAAAAATCCATGCAAAAAAAAAAAAAGACGAAAAGTCTCAAACGGGATTAACTAAGCAAAATCTACAGCCTTTTTAGTGTATTCTGAATTGATTCTTTGAACTCAAACGTATGTTTTTAAGCCATTTCGAAATTAGTTTTGAGTTTTATGCCCACTTCTTTTTTTTAATCACTTTCCTTTACGGAAAAAGAAAACGGCTTAAATTAAATCTCATTTTCTGTATTTGTTCAGCTGTCTTTTTTACTCCAGCTGCAAGTTTCAGCAGCATTTGTTCTTCTGTAGTTGCTCTTTTGTTCTTCAAAAAAATCGTTCTGTGATTGTAAATGAAAGACCGTGACATACATTTCTTATTCAATAGAGCTTAAGGAACGCAGTATGCGGTGAAAGGTTCCGACCTGCGAAGCGAAAGTTCAGGGATTCTGAGACTTCTTATAAATTTCTGAAAAGAGTTGAGTGGTAGCATTACAGCTATTGGATTGTCGTGAAAATAATCTGAAAGTGTTATCGCTGTTTTTTATATTTAAGAAAGGAGCTTTTCGAATGCAAGTGAAAATGATAATGATTGAGATATAGAACATTTTGAAACCCTTGTTTCAAATGTTCTTTTTCCCAAACAGTTCGTAGCGCAATAAGATAATTTGGAAAGTTCATAAAAAAGTATGCTTTATTTATGAGTTACTAAATAAACTTTACCTTGTCCTACTCTAAATATTCTATTTATTTAAAATAAGGCCTGTTTTAAAATATAGGCTTATAATTTTAGTCAAATTCTCAGACTTTGTTACAAAACTTTATGTACAATAATTTATAGGAAATATTTTATGTTTTGATATAACTATAATAACTGTATAGCTATAATTGCAGATTTACTGTAACTAAATGGTTAAAACAAATTAGAATTTTTTTCAGAAAAATCTTTTTAGTAAAATTTTATAATACATAGTAGTGTGGTGAAAGCTTATAAGCCAGTTAAAATCTACGAAGCAAGGTCTGTTGCTTTTCTCTTGTTACTCGGCTGCAAATCACAAGGTCCCAGGTTCTATCCTCGTTTATATCAATCCGCTACATTGGTGACATCGGACAATGAACCTTCAAGTATTTATGTTATTGTATAACTTATGTATAATAATTTATATATTATAATTTATTTTTTCATATTAAATATCATTTAATATTATGTTTCAATTTTACGCTTCATACGCAATAAAACACCCAAATGCGACAATTCGCTAAGAAATTACTTATTTTATTTATAAATTCAAACAAAAGTTATTAACTTTTCAAAAAATTCAAGATTATTTTTGGATTTAATAGACCAGATTATTTCAATGAAGGTCTTTAAATTTGTAACAAAAAATTATTACAAAGTTTTAGAGAAAAAAAATTTTACTTTATTCTTTTTTTTTTTTTCTTATTAGAAGTATAGGATCAGATTTAATGGGTCTTGTTCTGAGGTTTCCATAGCTCTAAAATGCTAAAACATTTTAATTTTAATAAAAAATAAACTCAGTATTTTAATATATGATTTCGGTTTATTTATTCTTTAATCGATATGTATATGGTTAAATTATTTTTATTCAAAGGATTATATTTCCTTTTTACATTCAGCTGCGTATGAAGATAAAAATATTTTTTATTTATTGTAATTTCAGATTTTTTATTTACTAACTCCACGATTTAAAATTTTGCAAAACAGGAGTATATTACAATGTGGGAAATGTATGCAGAATGGTCGTCATAAAATGAATACTATTTATAAAAGAAATTAATATACGATGTTTATACTGGGGTAAAACACAAACTTCTGAAAGTAAAAATTCATATTTTTAAGCATCTATTTTTGAAAGAATTTCTAAATTTTCTGGGTGAATTCTTTTCAAACTTTTTATGTCAAGCTATATTCGAATACAAATTAATATTCCATTCTTAAAATTAATATTTCACATATTTTTATATAATCTGACACATTTTTTGAAAAATGTAGAAAAAAGGAGATTTATAATAAAAACACAATATTTATAACAAAAGCAACGCTTTTATTTCAAAATTTGTAATATAGGGCAAAATTACCATTTTAAAATTGTTCCAAATGAATGTTTTTTACTGGTGTATGAATATATACAAAAATAAATACGGTTTGCTTAAGTTTGTAATAAGATGAAAAAACACGAAAAATCGTGATACTGTTTTCAAAATTGTTCCCAAGAAGCAATTATGCATACCATTTTGAAAAAAGCTCATTGTTTAAGAAAAACGATGTTTTCGTATTTAATGGTCAAATATATTCGTTTTTCAGTTAATTTAAAATATTGTTTTTTGAGTTTTATTCAAGAATAGCTTTTTGCTATTGTTACGCTATTGTTAAATCTTCCCAAATAGCACCTTTTACAATTCAGCATCAAAGCAAATTCTTACAATGACCCAAATATTACAGTGGATTGTAAAACAACAGATTTACAATTGGTAAAACATTTTCTATCATTTTGTGGTTGAGTAAAGGGGCAATAAAGCGTGTTCATGTTTATCATTACAACCAAGTAATTATATCTCCAAATTGGAATTACGTTTCAATTACTTACTGGGATACTAAAAATAGCAAGCAATTTTTTAAAAACATTAATGGATGACTTAAATATTTTAGGTAGAATTTCAATCATAATTATTATGTTATTAAAAATTATATTATTTTTTTAATTTCCTCTACTTTTTTTTAGTTGCATCTTAATTTAAAAGTCTACAGAACTATTGTATTTACTTAATCATTTATAAAGATTTTAAGTTAAAATTTTATTAAGACAATGTATTCTATGGACAAAAAATATCCAACTTTTTTAAGCCTAGTTAGTAGTTTCAAATTAAAGAAACAGATAATAGTATTATGAAACTAACACGAAAAAAAAATTTAAAAAATATATCCATGCATACTGCAAACTATTACATACACTTGTGTGCAAAACTTAAGCAACAATGCAAATTTTAAGCAGATAGCCATGAAATTACAGAAAAGGAGTTCTTGCGATCAGTACAATGAACACGTAATTCAAGAGAAAGGTCATGCGTATTCAAATATCAGGAACAAAACGTCACAGGCGACGTGAGCGTACGCAAAACACGTGCGGAAGGCGCGCGCAGCTCAACACTACAATAAAAGGAAGGACGGAGACGTAATTAAAGACATTCGCTGCAAGTGCACGTGAGTTAATTCGTGAAATATGGCTAGCAGAAATCACCTGGACGATTTCACACGTGGAAGAATGATCGGAAAGCTGGAGGACCGATGACCAGTGTAGCTGAAGAGTTCGGAATCAACAAAAGTGTCGTTTCGCGCACTTGGAAAGCTTTCCAAACCACAGGTACAGCTGTGAGAAAGGTTGGTGGTGGCCTCACCAGGAAAACAACTGCAGTGGATGACCGACATATCGTCCTGCAGGCGAAAAGAACCCGAAACCAGTCAGCAAGCGCCATTGCTCAGCAACTGTGTGCAACCACGGGGCGACAAGTGTCGAGTTTTACTGTGTCCAGACGCCTTCACAAAGGTGGCCTATTCGCCCGCCGTCCTGAACGCTGCATCCCTTTGACAGTTTCCCACCGGCGGCACCGTTTAGAGTGGTGCAGGGAGCACAAAAACTGGAC
>JAPMOR010042162.1:113318-141286 GCA_026543865.1 Argiope aurantia | reverse complement strand
ATATGACTATCAAAATTTGAAGTTTTAATATATTTTGATGAAGAATCTATTAAAGTTGGAATTGCGTAAAATATTTAATTATTAAATTTTAAACGAACATTAAGATTGGTGAACCGGCTGGTTGCCAAAGGCGGCTAGTATATATATATATAATATGTTTGTATGTGCTTGTGTGTGTGTAATGATATTTTAATTCTAATTTCAATTTAAATTATTTCCAAGATTTTATCTTAATTTAACCCATAGTAACTTCATTCTAAAAATACTCTCTTATTTCGTGACCCAATTCCACTTTCGGTTTAATTAATTCCTCTGTAAACCTAATGCGCCATCAGTACTACGTATCAAATGAATGTGTGACTTCTGTTGCCCTTCTCAAGGTCAACACATGTATTGAATTGGCGCGTGGCGGGAAAACCCATGTTATATAAGACTAGTGATCATTTGTTTCGCCCTTCTTTCTTACTTCTGATTGTGCCGCGCTGCGTCTGCTTGTAAATAAACTGCTTTCCCGAGATGGATATTAAAGAGAGAATAAAACGAAATTAAAAATAGAATGTCTCGTCTATGTTTTCAACCTGCATTCTGCTTCAAACAAAATATGTTATATATATATATATATATATATATATATATATAGTTTGTTAGATTATATATACATGTATATAAATTTTCTAATAAATAATCTAATAGGAGTTTATAAATATTCGGGATTTTATAATAATAACTAAGTGAATGCCCTACATACTAACGTTATGTATTACGTTTGATCATAACATTATTAACGATATATTGCAATGGTTCACATGGCAAGACTTTGTGAAAATTTCTTCAGTCTTTCATGGATTATGGTAAGCGCTTCGCCCATGTTATCTTGTGAACATGATAATTAGAGTAATTTTGTTTGGATTATAACTAGGTTGGAATATGTAAAAACCTCGGACGAATTCGTTAATAGCCCATCTAGTTCAAAGGGGGAAAGGTAAATGGTGGTGAGGGGAGAAATTTTCATTTCGCTGTAACTTTCTTAATATTGAAGATAGAAAAATAAATCCAATAAGCCAAATGAGTGCCTCATTAAGGTGAACAACTATGGTATTTAGAGTTTTTCGATAACTGCAATATCTTAGGGCCTGAAAAGGGATTTTCAAGCCCTAATTTTGACAGTTTTTAACATCACTAATTTATGTTACCAAACAGTAATGCAGATATAAAGGTATCTATCTACCTTTGACTTTCAGCTTGCCGACAGAAATTTAAATAAAAAAAATTGTACTCGATGGGATTACACTTATTTTCATGCTTAAACTTTCGTTAGACGTATATAGAATGGAATAAGCTTTGAAGGGAAATCTGAGTTACTTATGCACTTACTAGTGCATATGCAGATCTGAGAGGAAATTGCTGCTATCTACCTGCCGTCGTGGAAAAGGATCTAAATCGCTCCTGGAACTTTTCCAAAAAGGAAAGGAGTTTCATATTCGGAAGATATTCAAAGCCTTTTACACAATGAACCAGGAAGCGTGACAAAGACTAGATAATATCTGGAAAGGATTCATGAAAAAACTAACATCATGGGGACCATGCAAGAAATTTATTTTGTGTGTAATCATTATTATTTGGTTAAATTATAATTATTAATGTTTGTATATACTTTAAAGATAATAATTTTTTTGTCTAGGTATATGACTACAATCAGGATAAATTTTTTGAAAAACGTTCGAATGCAGTTATATTTCTGAATATTTGTATAAAAAAGATTAAAAAACATCTATAAAACCAAAATGTACCAGCTAAGAGGAAAAAACTTTTTTAAAAATCGAAAAAAAAAATTTTTTTTAGCTAAAAAGAGCTATAAAACAAAAATCTTCTAGTATAGGTTTATCAAATGATTTGCTTAAAATTTTGCAGATAGCTTAAGAAATATATGATCTAGTTTCTAAATTAAAAAGTAAGCTGCATTTCTATCCATTCTTTAAGTATTGGCGTCCAACTGATAAATAACACAAAAATTTCACTTTTTTTGACTTTGTGAAGCACTAAAACAACCATAAAATATTTCTAAATTAATCGATTACTTATTCTCTAGTTCAGAATCTGCAGAACGAAAACTTTTGAGAAAGTATTATACTATATTTGAACAAAATATTTGCAGTATAGTTTTTTGTAAGAAAATTCTATCATATTTTATGTTTGAGAAAATAGCATCTAAAAACAAGACAGAATGAAAACGTAAGTATATGTAAATATAAAAATCAGTGTAATTTCCCAAAAAATAGACTTGAATGTAAAATTCTAATGGTTTAATAAAGAAATATGTTCAAACATTAAGAATATTAAATTAAAAAAATAATAAGTTCATAGTTTGCAAAAAATCGATTTTTCAACGTCACTTGCATAATCAGTAGGAGAATTAAGGTTATGTAATCAACAGGAGATTTAAGAAGTTTGTGGTCCTAGGCATACACAGTACGAGATTCCCTTTTTTTATAAACTAGTCGATTTTATTCACGTTTTAATACATTTTTAACCAGTTAACGTTTAATTTAGGCTAATTTTTTATTTTATAAAGTTTGTGAAATATGTGTTTGTTTATATTTATTATGACACCGGACTGCCACACATGCGCGTTTATTCACAATATTATTGAAGCAGATGCTAGGAGTTTATAAATTTTCTAATAAATAATCTAATAGGAGTTTATAAATATTCAGGAGTTTATAATAATAACTAAGTGAACGTTCCAAATATTAACGTTATGTATTAAGTTTGATCATAAAGTTATGAACGAATTATTATCAAATATATTTGCCCAATTGTTCTTGATAAATTTTTAATATTATTCAATGATTTTATAATTAATTGAATCGGCTTTCCTGCAAACTTGTTTATGTGTCAACTTCGAAAATAAAGTTTTTTAACCAACTCTCTTAAAGCTCCTTCTGAACCTAGTGGCTCTAAGAAGTTGCGCAAACTTCCTAATCGGAATTCCGCCACTGGATGCAACATTAAAATTAAAACAAAATGTTTCTTATTTTTAATAAAATTTCAGCAAAAATATTATTGAGATATTTATTTTGTTGAATATTTCTTGAAATAAACCTTCAGTGATCCATTAAATGCATAATTAGTTGTCAAATTTTAAAATGTGAATGATATATCTGTCTTAAGAAAATAATGAAATGTTTTTGTTATAAGAAAAATGACGTAAGAGTCTTAGCTTAAGTGTCTGAACCGATTCGATTTTGAGTTCGAAACCCAATAATATTATAGATTTTCTGAGTACTCGAATCTTATGTACAGTGAATCTATGAAAGTCAATTCTTTTCTCTATGGTGAGCTATGGTTCAGATGTTTACCTGACAGACTCTATACCTTCAAATCGAAATTAAGAAATATATTCCAAAATAGCTCTCATGTAGCTTAAACGGGACTTTAATCGAGCTAAACTCCTCTTTAGGAGTTTTATTTCAGTTTATAGAAATGAGTAAAAACATATGTCCTCTAAGAGCGTCATTAAGAGTCAACGAGAAATATTAATTTTTTAAAGGTATTAGATCATAATAAATTATATGCAAAATAAATATTAGAAAATAAAATGGTAGAATTATTATCGAGTGAAAAATTCTATAGGTACTACATTTGCAGAGCACATTACAAAAAGAATAAGAGGATATTTGTACCTTTTTTTAAAATCAGTAATTCTAAGGACTAAAAGATTTCATCATTTTATATACTAATCTGGCTTTCGGGTAATTTTTCTAGTTGAATTAGATAATATAACATTCTAAGATGCTGTATTCCGTGAATGTTTTATGCATATCTAGAAATTTATTCTAAAGGTACCGCATTATATCGGAGTTAACTATATTTGTATTTCGTCTAAGTACAGCTAATGATAAAATTGTTTTTAATGTTACTTAAAAGTGTATCTAAACTTCATCATCAAATATCGGTTGGCCTCCAACTTAAATTGATCGAAATAGTCGGTTTAGGTTAATCGTATTAACGTCTCGTTTCAAAGCAAGAGAGCGGCAATTTTTGGATGGATCTCATAATTTGAAAGTACGGTCTGATGACGAAGACAACACCCAGGCTTGCTCCTCCCCTCTCCACACTTTCACACCACATCAATGGGAGAAAAGTTGGCCCCTATGGATTTACGTGCACCAGATTCGCTTACACGACTGTTCTTCAGTGGAATCGGGCTCCGAGCTTGCAATCCTTGGGACCCGAAGACGAGACCTTGACACCAAAAAACTACAGCCTCATGAAGCAGTTGGAAAATTGTCAACATTTTATTATATTCTAGAGAGGTTAACTTTATTAAGAAAAAAATCAATAAAAATTGTTTTCGATTTTTAAAAAATGTAAGTCCAACGTTCGTTCCTAAAGTCGACAGCAAGCAAACTAGATTGATTGAAACTGTCTGAAGGCTACGAAATGTGTATTGTTGCATAAGATCCCTTTTTTTATAAACTAATAAATTTTGATTCACATTTTAATACATTTTTAACATGTTAATATTTTATTTTATGCTAATCTTTCTAATTTTATTAAGTTTGTGAAATATGTGTTTGTTTTTATTTATTATGACTCCAGACTTTCCGACATTTGCGTTTGTACACAATATTATCGAAGCAGTTATTAAGGGCTTATAAATATGCTAATAATACTAAGTGAACGTTCTAATACATAAATTCTAATTAAATGTATCTTATCAATTGTTCTTTAAATCCATCATTCTATAAATTTCAATCAATAAAGTTGATCAAATGTTTCTTCAACTAAGGTATTTATAACTTACATTGATATCAAAAATTAGTGATATATATTGATCGAAACAGTCTGTAGACTGTGAAGTTCGTGCCGTGATATTCCAAGGTTAACTTTTCCCAGCTTTCAACCGATAAAATCGTTTTCAGTGTTTCTGCAACAAATTCATATCTAATTTTCATTCACCGATATCGACGACTAGTGACCTAGATTGATCCAAATATTCTAATGACTACCAAATTTAAACGTGACTTCTTTTTCTAGATTTCTCATCTCGCAATTTTCCTTAAGGATGCAAATCATCTTCCCAAATCGCGCGTTTCAACACTCTCTGCGGACACAGTTCACGAAACAATAACGTCGAAAGCGATTTTTCATTCAAATCGAGAGGCGAGCACTTCGATAGAAATTGGTCAATTTCGGCATTGTCCACTTATCTGTGCGTGGATTGTAACTCACGGACATTGCAAAATGGTCCGGAGAGCTGGCTTATTTATGTTCTCATCGAGTCGTCCCGGACCCTGTGATGGATAATTTAGGAGTTGTTAGAAACAATAAAGTGTTCTGTTGTTGTTGTTGTTTTTATTCGATTGCTTCTCAAGATTTCCATGAGATGTTTAGATTGTTGTTACTGGACGTGTTCAACGAAAATTATCGTCTTTGAAAGGTAATGCTCTATTATTGAAGAAGCGATGGTAGATCCTGGATTTTGCTTAATCGCAATTATAATCAACTATTTCATTTTGTTTATTTATATATTTTAGTTCAAAGTTTTCACAATGAATGCATTTAGGTTAACCAGGCAATGTTTGAATAGCGTGGCCTTTCTTTATTAAGTTTTTTTATCTTTCTTTCATTTGGTGTTTCTTGCTACTAGAGTTTTATTTATTATTTCCTGAATGAAGAAAGCATTTTTCATTATAATTGCACTTATAATCAGGCCATGAAAAATTGAGTATTATTAAAGCGTATATATTTTTACAATACTTTCCATAAAAATTACACTTTTTATTTAGAACTTTCAATTTTCAACTGAAATTTCTGCTTTGGATTTTGTGCCTATCATAAAATAAAGCTAATTTTCTTTTACGTATCATGATGTTAGTCGTAGTTAATCTTTTAACTCAAACAAAATTTAAAAATTAATTAATAGTTTTAAAAATGGACGAGCGCGCAAATTATTATCAGCAAAACTTCCAAATCATGAAGTATAAGATAAAGTATAATTACGTGAGTTATAAAGTATGCTAATTGTTTAAAATTATAAAAAAATTTCAGAAGATAAATACCTAGAACTTTCTTTATTAAATTTTTTTTTTCTTTCATTTGGTCGTTTTTGCCACTACAGTTTTATTTATTATTTCCTGAGTTAAAAAAAAACATTTTATTATAATTGCACTTGTAATCATGCCATGAAAAATGGCTTATTAAAAGCGCATATATTTTATTGTGTTGTTAATATTACGTTCTAGTTGCCCTTGGATTGCCGGAATATACAATAGCTAACCTTTCTATAGGGTGTTCCAAACTGAACGTAAGATTTGAATTTCCCCCCCTTCGTGCATTAAAGTTTTGGCAGCTGATAGTTTAGGGTTAGTAAAAACGGAGTGTTACACGATAGAACAAAGTATTAACAAGATTTGAATTAAATAAAAAGCACCGAGCTTTTTTTTTAATTGTTATATTTTTATTGAATCGTAAAGTATACAGGATAGAATTATGTAGGGAATAACACATAGGGCAAATGGTTACGGCTTTGCTGCATATACGCACTCTTTTATCAAAATTTTCCATGTGGAAAATTTTCCATGCATAAATGTGGCTGAATTTCGTTGATGCAGCGTTGGATTTCCTTTCAATGCACGCGTGCTGTGGGCTTGTTGGCAAGGATATTTGACTTCAAATAACCCAATAAAAAGAAATCCAATGATGTTGAATCACACGATCTGGGAAATCAAATCTCAAATTTTCGAACTGTGGCCGCCAGACTTTCATTATTTTTGAAATATTGTTCAACAATGAAAACACGTTGTTCTACAATGTAACGCTCCATTTTTACTACTCATAAATTATCAGCTGTCAAATGGTTTCTTAAAAGGGTTGCCAAAACTTTACTGCACGAAGGGTGGCAAATTCAAATCTTGCGTAAATTTTGGGACATCCTCTATTAAATATTTTCTGTAACATAATTTTAACAGCTTCCTCTGCAAAATATTTATTTAACTTCACATTTTGATTGACAAATAAATCATCCACTTTTACCTCACACCGTTTTGTTCATTGTGTTAGATATTTATCTACTTTTCTGTCTATATCCCTATGCATCCAATAATATCACAGGAACGTGAAACAATGTTTAATAATGTGCACACGTAATTATTTACAATAAAAAAATCAGATTAACATTAATTGCAATATTTAAAACGATTTTAGCTTCTCTTCAAAAATAATAAATAATAATGCAAAATATACTTAATTAAAAAAATAATTAAGTAGAAAAAAATTATATGACACAAAATTAAGCATAATTGAAAAAACATATTATAAATTTTAAAATTATGTAAAAATTATTTTTATGCTGTTATATTTTCAGAAGATAATTGCGGAAAAACACCAGAATTTCCCTGAATTTTTAATTAATTAAAACTCAAATTTAAAAAAAAACGAAATTCACATTTAAAGAACTCTATCCTTTACAAATACCGCCTTTTAATATGCATTCTTCCATTAGAAATCATTTATCGAAAAACGGTGTTAATTTTCTAAAAAATTAAAAATTTTGGCTATTTGGATCTAAAGTTTATATTAAACATTAGATCCAAAAACGAATTTTAATTATTTTCTGCTGTGAAATATTTTTGCAACAATGCTCTTTCTGAAATGGCAGCTCGTCATAACAAGGTAGAATGGGCCTCTTTAAATATTCACAAAAATTGGCATGATCAATAAGAGACTAGGTTCCCTTTTATTTTTAAAAAAATAGAATATCAATTGGAATAATAGAATTTTTCTGAATATTAATTGGAAATATCTTCACTCACCCGAATATTTTAGTTTACAATTCGATTTCATGTGATTATCCTTTCGAAATTTTTTTGAAAATTCAACGAAGGAATTGGGATAAAAAGTCAAAGATAATTTCATTGATAAATTACAAAATTATGATGAGATTGCAATTCATAGCAATCCTGATAACCTTAAATTTATGCAATCTGGAATCATTGCAACTTTTTATGACTGCAGTTCAAGGAATAAATATTTTATGCATAGACAATGCGCGGCAGTAACCAACGGCTGGTGAAAATATCTATAGGTAAATGCACAGGAGAAAAAACTTATTGGAAGAGTCATTGGACTTACACAAAATATAATAAAGCCAATATACATGAAACCTTGTGATCAAAAGCTGTTAAGGAATCCCTTACATAGAAGGACGCAGGATGCCAAGTGTTTAGGGTCCCATTAAGGCTATTGGGATGGAGCGCATATTTTTGAATTTCAGTTAGATGACAATCATTCGATACCTTAAATGATGCTCAATCTTTTAAACTGCAGCACCACACCAACAGGAGGAGATTTAGCCTCTTCAGCTTTAGCGTTCACTAAATCTGCTTAAGCAGGAGCTTTTTAGTAAAACCCAAGGGCCGGGTAGGCCTGGTGGTAATGTCTTAGCGTCAGAACCGAAGTTTTTCAGGTTTTGACCCGATTCCACCTAACAAGCGTCGCGTAAGGGAGTCCGGAGCACGTTAAATCCGTCAGGGTCGAACGTCCTCCTGCTGATGTGGTATGGCAGTTTGGAGAGAGGTGTGCCAGCTCAAGTGTCGTCCTCGTCATTTGACTGCGGTTCAAAATTATGTGGTCCATCCTAAAATAGCCCTAGTGGTCCATCCTAAAATAGCCCTAGTGTTCCATTAAAATGGAACGTTAATGTAACTAAACTAAACTTTAGTGATATCAGGTTTGGAACCTAGAATTTTCAGGATCTAAAGCTGAAAATCCCACCAACACAACGCGCTAGATGTCATTGAAAGCTTTAAGGGTTTTTGCTTTGAAATATAGTTCCGAAACAACATTTTGCTGATCTATTTTTCATTTTAATGAAGGTAAAACTGGTATGCTGAGTGTTTTGAAATAAGTTGCTACAGAATATTAACAGTTATACACAAATAAATCTAAAGGATTTTGTTTACGAAAGTATTTACAGTAAAAAAAAACACTCATTACCACCTAAAATGTCGTTTACAAAGATATAAAGTAAAAATTTATTTTGAATTTCTCAGTTATCTTCAAAATGAAATATTTACAATTAGATCCTTTTATGCCTTCATAAGACTTCCTCTGACCTAGGTATTTCATTATTTTATATTTGAATCAATAAAAGTTTGAAAGCATCATTTTACTTTAAAAAAGAACTGGATCAGAAGATAGCAGCTATGATTTCTCCTTGTTTCGTGATTCATATATCATCGTTAAGAGGTTTCCTGAAATATTTAAGTAATTCACCGTTGAATATCTTTGAATTGTTGCTTTGTTTTGACTTAAAAAAACTGGATTTATGTAATGAATCATCATCAGTAATCATGGTGTTTACTAAAAGAACAAGAATCTGCATTTTGATTGCATTTGAGAATGCTAACAGATAAAATTTTCAAAATAAACGAGAACCATAATTGGTTATTCGATATGAATAGACTTAAACCAAAAACATAAACTATTCAAATTAAGTAACCTTCGCTTTCCATTTTCATCATATAGATGCTTATAACTCATTATTACTTTATTCTGGTAATTTATTTCCATTAAACTCTGAACAAAGAAATTTGCAAATGCTGATGACTGTCATTTTCTACTAGAATTTGATTTTATATTATGTCCTTTTATTTCAGTTGATTTTTTTCATAGAATTTTGTAATTGATTTTTGACCCATTTTCTGGTATATTAGAGTTGTTGTTTCCAACGCCACTTGCCATAGGCAAGCCCGCTGATTTGAAATCAACGATTTTAAGTCGAAAGGAAACGTCTCTTATTTTAGTAGCGCCAACAGTACGATTTTGCTACTCACGCATCACATTCGCTTGCACAGCCCCTTTTTAAAAGGGGGCACATTCACTCATCTTACAGATAGAACAAATGAAGGACAACCATGCCCGAACCGAGACTCGAACCCGGGACGCCCATATCAAGGGGAAGACGCGCTACCCCTATGCCAGGACGCCGGCGGTATATTAGAGTTCTACGCACTTGCAGTCCTTGATGGCAATACAGTATTTTAATATTTTCAGAACTTAGTCATCAGTTGATCACTAATTGAATTAAATTCCGATTGCGTACCAGTAGCGTCATCTGTTAGAGAAATAGAGAAAAAAAATTCAAGATTCTATAATGTTTATAAATTATTATTATTATAATTAATGCATAAAACGCAGGAAATAATTAAAATCAAAGATATTTTACAAAGCACATTTTTATTAGTGTATCTAAATGCTTCTAAACTCCGTATTAAATTTCTCCATATTCTATTGTTTTTTTCTCACACTTTTATGATTTTTGCTTTGATCTCCAGATTTATTACCAGTGAAAGTACTGTTTTCTAAATTTATACTAACCAATAAAAGTATTGTCTTAGATTTTTCCTAAATACAAACTTTTCAAAATTATTTTGTGAGGTTAAAATGAAAAGACTCGATAAAATCAATTAAAATTTTAGATACATTTTGAAATGGTAAATTGAAGTAAAATTTTCATATACGATTGTAACAACAATTAAATATTTTAATATATAATTAATAATAATATTAAATATTATAATTAACAGCAATTAAATATTTAATAATAGTAAATTCAATTCACATATTAAATGTCAAACATGCAGCGTCAATTTAATTTTAGAATTCTGAGAAAATTTTGTAGCATGATAAAAGGTGATTTCAGATCATAGTACGAAACAAATTTCATTTAGATACTAGATAATCCGCACCCAGCTTTTGTTTTACGATTGTGTCTTTAAGTAAATTGATATTATTAGCTCTAAAAGAAAAATATTTACAATAAATCAACTAACTTAATTCAATTTTCTCAGTACTCCAGATGGATTTTATTTATTAATTATTTTTTTATTTGCTGAAGCCAGAAACGATATTCATGTACAATGCTTAAGTATATTCATATAAAATTTTGTTATGCTATTATTGTAAATTGATTTTTCGATTCAATGTTAGAAACAGTAGGATATTTTTGATAAATTTTGTTTTTTGATTTAGTTTTAACCAATTTTGCTTATAACCAATTTCATTCAAAAATGAATATTTTAAAATAAAAATAAAATGTAATTTATTTTAAAAAAGACTTTTTTTGATGATGTTATAATTTAAAAAACAAAAAACTAAGGATATAGTTCTAAATGCTTTCAATGCATATAACATAAATTTTTCTTAAATTCATCCGCACTCTTAATATACGTGCTCTTCATCCTAAAATTATTGTTATAATTTATGTCGTAAAAATATTCATTTTAACTAAATTCAAATGTATGAATTTGAAATTTTGTTCTATGTAATACATATCATATAATCAAAGGTCTAACTTTTGAAAGTTTCCAGTTAGAATGTACTAGTATTTCCAAATAATTATCATACCAGTATTTCCAAATAATTATCATACCAGTGTTTTTCCAAATAATTATCATACCAGTGTTTCCAAATAATTATCATACCAGTGCTTTCAAATAATTATCATACCAGTGTTTCGAAATAATTATCATACCAATGTTTCCAAATAATTATCATACCAGTATTTCCAAAAAGTTACCAAGAATGTTACTTTCATGCAAAAGAAAATAAACTGAAAGAAAGAAACATGGTAGAACAGAAAAATAAAAATCACGAACAAATATGATATTTATTGTTTTCTGTAAGTTTCAGAATATTTCTTTGAGGTGATTTTATGTCCCAAATGACAGAAGAATATTTAAATATTTTTCTTATAAAAAAAAAGGTTATTCCAAAAAATATTTAAGATAAGAATATATATATATATATATATATATATATATATATATAAAGTTAAATAATATCTAATAATAAATAATAATATATCTATATAAATATATTGTTTAGTAGTCTATATAAAATTTTGTTAAAGCATTTATTACCAATGGTAATATCACGGTAATCAGGAAAAAAAAACATTATTCATAAATATAACATTTTATCTGTTTCCTTATATTTTCAAATATTTGACTGAAGTGGCTTGACTTATATTATTAAATGACAGGTGAATTTCTAAATACTTCTGAATTCTTTTCTAATTTTATTGACATTGAAAAAAAATCGATGTGTGTTTGTTTTTTCTGAAAATGTGATTGCACATACATTCATGATAACCTTCTAATGTTAAATACTTCACGCTGTTTTATGGTACTCTTAATTTTTTTTAAATTATTTGAATTAACGTTCTGCTTTGAAACTACAAAGGAGCCAATTCTGATTGGAATTCGTAATTGAAAATCGTGATCAGACGGCAAGGATGGCATTGGAGTTAGCATATTTTTTCGGAAATTCACCACATTAGTGTATGAGCTTGACCCGAAAGAGATAAAATGTTCAACAGATTCCCACATATCAACTTTCAAACAGACGATGATCCGGTCCTGAGAGCAAAATTCTAATATCACAGTGAATGATAAGTTGTGTCAGAACAAAGAGCGCAAACTAACTCGACGCATTAACTAAAAAGGAATCGCATCAATTCATTAAAAAAAACGGAGTTGAATGCCTCCAGTAAACTAATATAATTTTAAATGATATTTATCTTTGAAAATTAAAGAAAATCTTGAAAGGTCATTTTGTGGAATAGTGATTAATATGTCCAAAATGGTTAGTATATATCTTGAATTAGAATTAAATATTGCTTAATTACAGTTAAAGGATGTTTCATTCCAAAAAATTTAATGTGTACAAGAACTTGGCGGACAAAATTATTCATACTTTGAATTCCATTCAATTCTGATTGCTGGAATCAAACCTACAGAATTTACTATCTGCAATTGACTACATCGTCTTTGTATTTTGTATAAATTATTCCTTATTTTGAATAGATTTTATATACATATATTTTTATTTTCAGAAACTAAGAAAAAAAACTATTAGGAACTCCTGACAGTATTTAGCAATTTGGGTACGTCGTATAATCTGAAAAATTTTCTAAAAGATGTTTTAGCTTTAAAGAAACAAAGGCAATTTAAGCGCTTTTTTTTTCACAAAACAGGTCGAATTTAAGAATGCGAAAGAGGTCACGTGAGCATTTACCGCCAAAGGATTTGCACAATAGCAAATGCTTCTTTAGTCTATTACGGTCTATTATGTTATTGTTCCGTGTCATCCGTTCACACGTTCTTCTCAGCCATCAAGCCGCTTTATTCCAAAACAAAACGCACGATGCCATATTTTCTTTCTCTGCATTCGAAATTAGTTTACTTTATGACGAAGAATTTCGCTTTCTATATTGTTCGTAAAGAAAAGTCGAATAAGAATTATTCGCGTCAACGACTTTTTCGGATTCTGAGTTCCATATTTAAGGCCAATCTACCAAATCGTCTGCGAGTTAAAAAGAAAAGCGTTACTCGAACGATTTTATTTTGCATCTCAATGAGTAAAAGGAGGTCGTATGTCTGCCATTGAACATTGGGCGTTCTGAATCGATAAATAACGGATGAGTTGATGAACTCCATCACACATTTTTAGTTTTGGTTACACAACCATTACCATTAAATGTTGCACAAGATGCGTAATGTATTGCGAAAACTTTTTTTTTGAAAATAAGGATGCATAATGTCTTGCGAAGAATTTGTCGAAAATACAAATCACTCTTCGTCATTTTTAAAATTACGCACAACTCAAGTGAAACAAAATTCCTTTTCCAGAAAACAAAACAACAAATTTCCTTTTCCAAATTCTTTATTTTTATATTTTAGTACGTTATAAAACCTTATAATACTATACTGATACTTTTAAAAAAATACATAAAAATCCCATTTGTTTAAAGAAATGATCGGCATACAGCGACTATATCAAAAGAAAAAAATAATAATAAATATCTTGTTACTTTAAAATGTCTCTGTGACAGAAAAAAATTAGAATACTTTGTACAGTTATGATATTATGTACACATGATTTTTTCCTGTTGCAAAAATAACATTTTAAAATATGTTGAAAACATTAAAACATTTTTATTTCTCTTTTGATTTAATCACTTTTAGCTATATATAGAGGCACTTTATTCTTTTCATACACTGAATTCATACATAATAGTAAATAATTCTAGAAAAATTATGCATTTTTGACAAATTAATGGATAACAAAAAAATATTTCAATAAAAAAGAACTCTTTAAATTAAAAAAAAATCTTTTATCATCGATGCAAAAAGATAAAAAAAGATTTGATTTTCAAACTTTGATATTAAAGTTTTTATCGATAAAAAATCGATTTCAGTTTTTAGTGTGTTTTTTTAAATGCCTGCAGTATTTTTTTTTCGAATTGGGGACGTTTAAAGAGAAAAAACCATGGTTGCTATGAAAACTATAACCTAATTCTTTAATTATTTTACCTTTACAGTTTTATTCTTGGTATAATTAGCTTGAAAACAATTTTTTTTCAAAAATTCATTTTTAGGAAAAATGAATTTTTTTATACAACTTATTTAGCAAATATTTTCAGTCTATGAAATATTAATCAAAACTACTTTGAGTTAAAAACTTATAATTTTTAGGAAAAGATTTTAAAATTTCATAAGTTTTAATCATTTTAGAATATTGCATTCCTTTTAATGTTAATTCATATTTTTAAACTATATGGCATGTGTTTTGAAATTCTGCTGTTTCTTAGCAAGATAACCCTTTTGCAATTTGTATTAAAATATGCACATAAGAAATACATAATCAATGGAATGACAAAATAATAAATTAAAAAATTTAATAATTGAATATTTTTATATTATTTAAAAATAGCAGAGAATGAATTAAATACAATAAATTTTTAATTCCAATTTCACTTAACATCCTGTTTTGATTGCCAATACTAGACGTTAGTCATTAAAAATATTCTAAGCTTTCTACATTAGATTTTTAGGTAAATTTATTAATTAACTATTATTTTTATTAAACTATAAACTATTAATTTTTATAACTATTAATTTTTTTCTGAATATCAATACTTTAACCAACATTTCGTTTTCATAAAAAGTTTATTTCTTATCTGAGAAGAGTAAAAAGCATGTTTCTTATCTTATAAAGTGTAAAGTTTTAAAAATATAAATTAAGAAAATTATTATTTTTCCTCTTTATTTTAGCATAAAGAGAATTTGTATTAATTTATTTTTGTTATTTTTCTCAAAATATACAAGCTAAAGTTTTTTTATTTTATTTTAATCTCTTCACTCTAAGTTCGAAAAAGTTTTCAAAATATTATTACATTTTTTAACTGAAATAACATATTTATACAACTATGTTAGTTCATGATGTATAAATGAAAATACGGATTTTTAAAAATATGCATTAAAATATTTTGAACGAGATCATTTAAAATCTCATAAAGCTATTATTCCTGATTCATTTTTAAATATTAGTTAGATCAAAAACTGAATGGGAATTTTGTTAATTTATATTTATTACAATTTAATGAAGCGAATTAATCCTAAATTTCGATGTTTTCTAACTTAAAACATGCGATAAATTCCTTACGGTTTAAAACTTAATAGCAATACTCGAAATAAAAAATTTCATTACTTTTCTCTTTAAATTTTAATGAAACCTGATGAAAAATATTAGAAAAGATAAAATGACGTATTCTTTATTTTCTTTAAAAATATTCAGGATTCTGAATAATTTAATAATGATATCTTGGAAATTTTTTTGGTAATTTTTTTAGCTATCAGCAAAAACATAGAAACAATTGCAATAGTTTTCGCAATGTAATTTTTTGAAATTTTTCTAATTATGAAAATATTTTAAAAATTGAAAAATATTCTTAAAGGGCAAAAATAAACTTTTTTTAGTAATTAGTAAGAAAAATGCCTCCAGTATTCAAATGAAAAATCTCCAGTATTAAAATAGAATATTACGTATCTTACTTAATTCTTAAATATCTTTTTGTTCTATTGTTAATTTTTAATTCTTAAATCTCCTATAATAAATGAAATGAATGTTTTTAACCCGCTTCGTTCTATATGATGCAAAAATATAAAAAGTAGAAAAAAAGCATTTTTTAGGAATTTTTTAAAGAAAATATTAATTTTTTATTCATTTTGTCACTTTATTTTCTCTGATGAAGGAAAGTGATAAGGATATGAACATTTTAAGGATGGCAGTTCATATGGATATGAGGTAAATAATTTTAATACTTATTCAACAATTAGAAAAATATGCTAATATAATTCCAAATTGTAAATTTGAATTATTTACGGTTACTACCACAGCATTCATAAGTTATTGATTTAATATTATTCATATGTCCTTATAAAAATAAATGAGATATAATGTCTTTAATTCAACTTCTCTAATAAATATTTACTATTAAAATGAAATTTTTTTCAAAAAATGCAATTTAATTACTGTTTTAAAAATTAAATACGGACAACTTTTATTTTAAAAAATCTGGAATGACAAGAAAAATCCTGAAAGCATGATACATGCTTTTCTACATTTTTAATACCTTTATAAAAAATTTTAAATGATCATTTTGTTGATAAATGTTTCGACTTTTTTACTCCACATTTTATGATTCATTACTAAAATTATTATGGAATTCTGCATTCAGTTTTTTAAGAAACTCAATAGAAGAAAACATCTTTCTGCATTATCAACGAAAACACACAACTGCATGAAATTTTAGATCTTTAATACACCAGAAAACGCGTAAATTAATGATTACAAAATCCCAAGTGTACTAATACGAAAAAAATTCGATTAAATAAAGGTAAAATAAATATAATAATATTTATATATTAAATAAATTAAGGATAAATTAAGATAAAAATAAATTATATTAAATGAATTTAACTATATAATAAATAAAAGGACGCTTGCATAAACTGCAATTAAAGGTTGCAAAATGCTATCACGATAATATTATTGTCATTTAGCATTGTATATATAGTGGAGATTCACTGAATTCCGGCTTTAATTGGCCTGTAATAAATCTGTAGAACGATATAAGTAAATTTTGAAACGATCGAAATAAAAATATATTTATATATTATAACCACTCATTTGATACACGATCTAGAGTGAACTTGACATCATGTCGGATTAAAAGAAACCAGATTCCCAGATTCGAGTCAAATCTGATCTCCGAAAATCCAAAACGTTGCCAAAGCGATCGGAAGAAGGCCTTCCGATAACCCAGAAAAGCTGATCTCTTTATTCTCATTAACATGGTAACACGAATCCAACGCATTTCTTCACACGACATATCCATAGGAATGGCAAAATGTATATTGTGTATCATTGCTGACCTTAACCAAACTGACCCAAAGATCCTTGTCATTATTTTTTTCACCGATTGTCCTTAAATCCCCCTTATTAGTCAATTTTCGAGTGTCTTTTGTTTCGGATTAGTATCGGAAATCGCCGGCGAAGAGTCTGTGAGCTCATTTTTCCCGAAGGCACTCATTGTAGGCGGGAACACAAAAGGGAATGGATGATGTTCTGTGGCACGCAAAAAGACAAAGATTTTTCTACTGACCGGAAAAGGACTTCCTTTATAGCAGTTGGAAAAGTTTGTCGATCAACAAAGCTGATATTTTCTGTTGATTTATAGCGAAATAAAAAAATATATATATATATTTACATAAAAGATATTTTAGAGCATTCTTTTAAAGATTCATTATTCCAATAAAAGGAATGCTTTTTTTAAAATAAAAATTAAGACTATCCTTCTACTTTTTAGAGACGAAGCATACGAAAGAGCACATAGTGCAATCGTCAAAACATTCGAACTCGAGATTTGACGAATCTCCACGTTTCAAATCTCCCTGAGTTCGAAAAACACATTTCTTGATTTACGCCTATCTATCTGTGAATACGATATTTCAAAAACTCTTTGAGCTAGACGGATGACACTTGATATAGGGGCTTGGCACTATATTTATTGATTTTTATCAAGTTTTCAACGAAATCCATTCAGAGAATACCCGAGTATAAACGAATATGAAACTTCAAAGCATCTAAATAAATAAAATTTGGGACACAGGTTTCAGATAGTCAAGGAAAAATGCCAAAATAAAAATTAAATTTTTGAGATTAATCGCAAAGCATCTTCAAATATCACACTTTATATTTAATAAAAACTCTAGATTCATGCCAAAAATAATGTTTCGTAACTGTAGTCCACCAATGCCATGCAAGGTAATAGTGACCTTGCCCAAGGAACCACAGTTTTATTCGAGAGAAAGGAAATAACACCTCTATTAGAGAGAAGAAGAGTTTTGAAAAACATGGCTACAAAATATGTAATGTACAGAAATTTTCAAACATTCAGTCAAAATTTCGACGAATCTTTCGATGACGGTCTAAAAAAGTATTTTTGAATTTATATCTTTCTGAAGGTAATATTCAAATACTCTATAAGTTAAAAAAATTTAATTAATATGCCAGTCTGGTAATCTGGTCTTTAATCTGATAATCTGGTAATTTGGTCTTTATATTGCACTTAGAGACAGTTATTAAAAAGGATAAGTTTTAGGCTGCACGATTTAAGTTCTATCAAAGTCAACTTTTTAAAATATATAAATTTGTATTACAACTTTTGAATCGAATATATTTTATTTAAAAGAGGGCTTGAAAATAATGTTCTTTCGCATTCATGAAAGTATTCGAAATCGTGCCATTAGGTTGCTTATGCTGATAAAATAAATAAATAAAAATTTAATGTAAATATTTATTTAAAAAAATAATACATTAATTTTATAATTTCATAAATGATTAAATATAATAATTAATTTTTTATTGGCAGTTTTTGCAATCTAGAAAATGCATTAGCTTTTCTGCTTTCTAAAAAAATCATTTCAAAAATAAATTTAAAAATAAAACTTACATTTATAAAAATTACATAATTTATTACGATTTAAAACCAAATATGACAGTTCCTTCAAACCCTGTTGTACCTTTGAACCTATAGTACATGATATTTGTCCCAAAGTACAACTGTGCCTTCATGGGAGATATAGCATGAAACGCTAATTGAAATTAACTACACAGTAGAATTAAATCTGCTGTTATATGCAGCATTTTTTAATTATAATTCATACCTTTACATTAAATATAAATAAGGCAGTAAAAATATAAATATCAAGATGATAAGGAATAGATATTTATTTACCATATAATAGTTTTTATTTTTTCTTGAAAATAATAACAAAATATACTATAACAATTCCTGTCTTCTTTCTGAGCATTGAACGATATCCTATGAAGCTGTTTTTCTATTTCCGGCTTTCCACCTACTGATATCTTTAGAATCCATAGTAATGAATTCAAGAACGCAGCGAAGAATGTGTCCCATAAGAATCTAGATGATTCCCTTCAAATTTCTGAACTTCCTCATCCGTCTGAAAGATTTCCTCTTAATTTAATTAGTTATCATAATAATATTGAAGACAACTTTCCTGTTGTCTGTTTTACAGATGGTAGTAAAATTAACAATAAGGTTGGGCTTGCATTTATTGTTTTCCAAGATTATATTGAAACTAAAACTCATCAATTCAAAATAAAAGACGAATGCAGTGTTTTTCAGGCCGAATTACTTTGCATAGCCCAAGCAGTTTTTTGGATTTGTGACAGTGAAAACCTTTCATCAAAGTCCTTAATTTGCAGCGACTCCCTTTCATCTTTACAAGCCTTAAATAACATCGATTCCCTAAACAAAACCTAATCCAATCTGAGTTTCCTTCGAGGCAGAGGTGTGCAAGTTACCTTTTCTTTTGTTAGAAGTCATATAGGAATCTATGGCAATGAACGCGCCGACTGGCTTGAAAAAGAAGCGACAAAACTAGTTAATTCCATTCCTATGAGCATTCTGAAATCTTATTTGAAGAATGCCTTTAAAGATAAGGTTATATCTGAATGGAATACCTTATATCTAACATCGGCTAATGTTCAGCTCACTAAGGAATTTATTCCATCCACACAGAGACGCCGAACTTTTGAGTCAAATATTAAGCTTATCTAGTTTCTGAATGGACATGGACACTTTAAAGCATATTTAAAACGCTTCAATTTGTCCCCGACTGATAGGTGTTCGTGCTACAGTGGTGCAGTCCAGGATGCCAAGCATTTGATATTTGAATGCACCAAGTTTATTCCGGAAAGACGTAAACTCAGGAACTGCCTTCTAAAGAACAATATAGCTTGGTCTCCTCATTTATCTGCCTTTGTACAGAGTAAATCATCTTTCATTTCCTTTTGTACATATATTAATAGTATTCCCCCCCCCCGTATTATTTAAACTTTATTTCAGAGTGTTTGCCTACATATATTTGCATATATACTTTTGTATTTATATTTTGAATATTTTTTTTTATTTGATTATGCTTCTTCATCTACTATATGTTTCTGTTAGTATGTGAGCATTTTTGTTTCATTTTTGTTTGTATTTGTGTATTTGTTTGTTTCCCCCCTTTTTCATTGCATTTGTGTCTATGTCCTTATATTTGAAATTTATTTTACTATCAATTGTGTACTGATTTATATATGTACGCCTTGTGGTATACTTGTTGGCACACAAGAGGTTTATACATCAAGAGTCAAAAAAAATTTCCCTGTCTTCCTGAACAGTTCTTGAGAAGTTAGAAAACTTTTACCACGATGATTAAAACTGCTACCAATTATATCAGTTGATTTCTCTCTCGCTAAATATCAAAAGAGTGCAATTTACCATGGTGCTACATTTCCCCCTATATTTCTGTCAAATGTAAACGAAATCTGTCTTGAAAAGTCTGTTTATTCATTAGCATAAAAGTAATAGGGATTATGTATAAACATTACAGGTGATTGGCAGATCTGTGTTAAATTTGAGACTAAAAATATCAATAAGCAGATTCATTACCTGACAATCATATGCATGCAAACACAATAACTCGAAGACAAGCCGAGCTAGATGAATGAAATATTGAATATTGTTATGATAAAAACGGTATGGCAAAACGGTAGATTTCAGTTAAATGTTAGATCTATTTGTTTGCTGAGAGATCCAAATTTATCTCGATTCTCTTCCCTATATACGAAGTAAATTTCTAAAGGTGCAACATTGTATTAAGTCGTTTTATCAACATTTCTAAAGGCGCAACATCAGATTAAGTCATTAAGTCAACATTTCTAAAGCAACCAAGGAAATTCGCAACCTATGAAAAAGTTGAAGAAAAGATATTCCTGTTGTTTTCTTAAGAACTTCCTCATCAGATATTGTCATCTTAGTTAGAAATTTTGAATTTTTTTATAAGAAAATAAACCATTTAATATCCTCTCATCTTGGAATCTTTTCAATCATGCGCTGAGCAAACATCTGCGATTTCCGCAGTCAGAAACCAGCTGCCATTTAATGGAATTTCAGCTCATTAACATAAATTCTGTCTAAGCGTGGGTAGTTTGACATCTAAAACTAAATGTTTCGTTCCGTTCCGTAACAGATTATTTACAGTAAAAAAAAATATTTTTTTTTCATAGTTTTTGTGTTGTTTTTTTAAATAATTGTGTCTCAAATATCATATGTGTACTTTGGAAATCGTTGTCTAATATACTCAAATTTGATATACAAACTACTTGTGTATTTGTACAATTATTTGTTATTTATAATCCATTTTTTTTGTATGATTACGTATTGAAAATAAAAATAAATGAAGTAGAGTTGAAACAAATACAATATCCTTAATACTTTAATATTTAAAGATATTTTTACACATTCTTCGGCTATAAAGCACATCCGTTATTGGCTAAGTAAATCATGCTTGTTAATCATGGTAATTAAAATTTAGCAAGTAAACATGCAAGCTGTAAATAGTGATCAACCCCTCCTCCCTCCCAGATTAAACCTTACAATTTTTAACAGATTAAGCTTTGCGGTTATTCTCATTTTAAATATGTAGATTTCTTTTGTTGAATGGAAATGTTCTTGCATGGCTACTTGTTGGTTTTAATGGTTAAAAATAAGAACGCACTAATTACATCAGTAGAGTACATTTTTTACTTCATTTTCTATTTCTAAATTTAAATTATTACAGTTCTGCAAAGTGATTTATTTCGAAAATTTTGAATTTAATTTATATGATGTCAAAAATGTGGCATTATTTTGAAATAATAAGGGTCACATTTCCAATTTTTTTCTCTTTCACTTTTCTTTCACTTCAATTTTTGACTTATCATTTTGACAAAAAAATATGCATTTGATTCAAATCTCCAAATAAATATTTTCAAGAAATTCAATAAAGTTAAAAAAGTTATGTAGTTTAGACCGAAAGTAATTATAAATTACCATTATTTATATTTGTTTTCCATAAACATTTAACTTTATTAGATTTTTTCAAATAGCTGTCTAATGAAAAAAAAATTATAATTCCGGCTTAGAGCACCTTTCCTAACCCCGTTCTAAAAATCTCATTGAAAATATCTGTCAAACCAAAGTATGTCAAAAAATAAAATTATTACATTAAGAAGATATGAAACCAAGAATTTATCTTATATTTAATAAATTATGAAAAATCACCACTAAATTGTGAAAACTAATGAAAATGAATTAACAGACTGATGAAATAAACGGAAGTGGGAAAACAAAAAGATGAAAATCTGACACCTCTAAATTGAAATGAATAGAGCTGGTTACCATAGCAACAAAACCAGCCAAACTTCAACTCTTGGACATCAACGGGAAATTCTTTTCCAATCACAGTCAGATAGCAAAATAATCCCTTATTCTGTGTGAAATCTGAAAATTCATTTTCTTTTGCTGCGTTGTGATGTATGCCTTTCCTTTATTATTCAATGGATTCTATAAGTAGATTGACGCCGCACACTTAAATTTCACTAAGTAAACATAATATGATTCCGTTTTAAAAAAGAAATTAAAATGAATTCCAACTCTAGCACGTAACAACGAACCATGATAATATTTTACGCTGAATATATTGTATGTCTTCATATAATTTTTATAACTCTTGATTATACCAATGATAATACGCAATAAAAATTATTTTAATACCATTGCAAAGCTAGTAATTAAAACAATAAAAATTCCTGCAATAATTTATTTTGTTTTAAAATATTTTAAAATTTTTAAATTTATTCAAAATATTAAATTATTGAAAAATATTTTTAAAAATTTATTAAACTCAGTGAACAGGAATAAAAACAATATTATTACAAAATTAATTTTTTGAATTTTTTTATTTATGATATAAAAATGATTTTCGTGCAATAATATTTTTTGAAAATCGAGGAAAAAAATCTTAAAACTTAAATTTATCTTAATAAAAATGCGCATTTATTGAACACCATATTATCAACGCATACTCTCAAACTCTAATTAACATGCATACAATACTTGATGAATACATTAACAAATTCTAAATGATTCAAAGAATATTTTCAAATACGAAAAAAAAAACAATCATTTATATAATTGCAATAAGACACCATTGAGATATTGTCACTGTTAATAAACATGGCATTTCGTTATTTATAGCCAATTAAATTATTTTTATAAATCAATTAAAAATTTATAGTAATCTTGCACCCCTCCGAAGTCCTTAGTTCTATTGTTTAGAATTCAACTTTCGTTGAGGGGAGGACTGTTATAGTGTTTCCTTTATTATTCAGAAATTTTTCTAAAAGTTTTTTTCCACTAAAAAATCGTTTGTGTTCAGAATATGTCAAAATAAAATCTTATGGAATTAGTATATATTTTCTCAATCACTTGTCTATATATAAATTGATATAGGACGCAGGATTTCTTCTGAAGGACAGATTATCATAATTGTACCTTAATTGCACTTGCACCTTATATCAGAAAATCCTAAAAAATACAAAACGTGAATTGCTTGCAAAGCGTCATCTGAGACAGTTTTAAAGTTTGCTGTAGTTTACAAGCAATTATAACATTTTTGGGCAAGCTTGTTTAACACAAATTTAAGAAAACGGAGAAAAATATTTTTTTTCTGAAAAAAAAAACTCTTTTTAGATGTTGATAGGTGAAATCATTTTTTTAATTAATTAATTTTTAATTTTTAAATTTTGTTAAATGAAATAAACGTGATAGTAGTCTTTTACATCAACGAATTTCTCTATTTTGGACATCCTTGAGTCAGAAAATGACGATTTTTGGAACAACGGTAATTGTATTTACGTGAACGTGTCTATTAACCCCTTTTTTACCGAATTATTTTACCATCAATCTTTCAGATTTGCTTTTGAACCATTAGTTGAGTTATTATATCTAATAAACCCAAAGTAGAAGAAAACACTTTTTTAATTTATTGAAATAACTTATTTAATTTAATTAATAATTTTTAAAAAAATTATGTTCCTTTTAGATGATATCTACTACTTTTCATTGGAAATACTCTCTTCGTGTTCTTTTAAATACTGTTCGAAAAAATTGTCATATTACGAAGATATCAGCCGGATTTAAAAGATACTTTAAAGTACCGTCGGTAAGTAAAGGGGTAAAATCCAAAACAAACTAATTTTGATTCATGGCCTTCTCATCACAATCCGAGATCTATATCAAATTTTGCACAAAATCCATTAATGTGAAGTCTGTATGTCCATCAGCGAGAAAAATGAAAATGCAACTAGCAAGGTAGGTTTAATTTGATAAATACTTTAGATGGTTGATTGTATCGATTTCTCAGCTAATGTCTACGAAAAAGCGGTAGCTGTAACGAAAGCACACAATAATCTTCACAGATGAATCTTAGTACAGGGTTTCTCCACCAATCCAATTGTAGGAGTATATCTAATTTTTGAAAAAAAGATGTTTCATTCGAATGCTTTACGACCTGTTCACACGGTAACCGTTGAAATATGAATAGTTCAGATATCCCTGCTTATACGAACACAATAACTCTAAAACTGAGCAATATAGAAAAAGGAAATTTAATATATCTTCTTTATATAGAACTTGTATATTTGATCTACAAAAGGAGATTCATATGCATAATTAATTCTCTTCAAAGTCCTATAAAACGAATGTGAAATACTATATGTTTGTATTACTTGAATATACAAAAAAATTAAATTCCACTACTTTCTATAGAAGGTTTGAAAGCACATTATAGTCAAACTTCATTTAATCAGTATTCCTTTACATTTACTCAGCACTATTTTATATTTGATTTTGAATAATAAACAAAACAAAATGTAAAATAACTGACATGTTTAAAGAGCGTTTTTTTTTCAGAACAAGTGGCAAGGAGACAACGTGACGTCACATGATGAATTAGATTTGTTTGTGTTGAACGCTTATATCTACATAGAAAATATTTTGGCTGGATAGCGTTGTCAAACACGACTTCGAGGATTCTGAGGAGTTCGTGGGTCTTAATGCGAGGATATTTTGTCTCTGACCAAGATTACGGGGCTAGAAGCGGATAGGAATGATATCGATAATCTGGTGGAAGAACATAAGCAGACGAACTGAAGAGATTATGAAGTTGCATTCTGTGCCACAGCGAAAAGTTCGGAGGAAGAATTGGTCAGGAGAAGAAGAAATAACAGAAGTAACAGAGCAACAACCTTTCAGTAAGATAAAGAACATGCTGAAAGCATGGGAAATTGCATACGATGTGAAGCGTCTCCATTAATAAACCAGTAGCTATTCGCCTTACAAATTCATTTAACAATAATGCTGAGTCTGATTTTCGCCAAATTTTGAAACGCTAATAATAAAAAATGTCTTAAGATAATTTCCTTATAAAAAAGCAAGCATTATAAATAATAAATTAATTTGAGTTTGTTTTTTTTAATGGAAAGCATATGTCCTATTTTACATGAATTTCTATAAAAAAAATTCTTTTGCTTAACGAATGTTTTGCATTACAAGTAAGATGCTGGAACTAATTATGCTAGTTAAACGATGTTCCACTTTATTATTATTCTTTATTTATATCTCTCGACAAAACTTTTCTGGTTCCACTATATTTGATTAAAAAAATGTAGTTTTGCGCTTTTTTTTTTACAAATTTCTTTAATTCGAATGTTATTGCTCTCAATGTAATTTAATTTTGCAGAGTTTTGAAAATATCACATTCTTTTTATAAGACATTTGCATGTAACAACCAAAACTTTTTCTCACTTTTCGGTTCTTAGTTTAATTAAATGTGAATCAGTTTCAAATTCTTTTGAAACTTAATAATAAAATAATAATCATAAACTGCAGGACATTGTATCAACAATAATAACTGTAAACTGCAGCTGGATCCAAGTTCATTTTCTACACAATCTCCAACACGTAACAAATGTTTGTTCTTTCTCACAAATGTTTAAAAACAAAATGAACCATATCAGTATTTACATTTTCAGCAGTTTTGACAACCTTCTATGAACTGTTTATAGAATTTCAGAGTTAGGCTCGATATATTCAGTTTCTAGAATGTTAATGCTGTTATTTCCCAAAATATCTTTTCTTAAAATATATCTTGAAAACGATTTTTTTCAGGATAGTGGAACTCATTAGAATGAATAGAAACAAAGAAGAACTACAAGCCTCATTGAAAGATTGAACATTTTTAATCCTTAAGTAATCTAGAATATGTTCTTAACTTCATATATTTTGTTGTTCAGATTTTTGTCATTATTGAACTTAATAGATGAAAACAAATATTATAAGTTTTACAACCTCAAAATCAGGCTTTATTAATTATTTATATTTTTTCATTATTTATGAAATTATTTGTATTTATAATTAGAATAAAATGCGGGCTCTTTTCGGATAGCATTCGAATAAATTAAATAAAGTGAATAAATGAAATGAATAAGCGAAAATTAAGTAATAATTTATTTTAATACCATAACCATTGATAATAAATACTCATAATATGCATATTTTGAAAAAAAAAATCAGTCATAAGCGTATAAAGATGAATTTTATTTGATATTTTATTAAATATAACGGGACATTTTCAGAAAAAAAAATGAAACAAATAATTATGAAATGCAAACTTATTTTTCAGTAATATTCCATGATAAGCATTACTATAATATCAATTTTTATTCAATAAAAATACAGGAATTCGGACCATTAAAGTGTTTTATCATAAAAGAATATATTTCATAGAATTCTTAATTCTTTCATAAAACCATTAGAGAACATAGGCATTCTTGAACATTTCAAAACGCTTAAAAATAAGCTATTTCTAATAAATAAAAAAAATCAGATCATAAATTTTCATTACTTTGATTTAAATACTGAAATAATAGATCAACTTCTAAAATATTCTAGTAAAAAAAACTTTAATCGGATAAAGTGAATCATTAAATTTCAGAGAAAAATTTCCATCTTGTTTACATATCAACTCAATCAATTTAATCAATTATATCAATTTAAGTTTATTTTTGCTAAATATTTTGTGAAATTTGATTTCTAACCAAAATCGTCATATCAAAGTGTGCTAAAAACATGATATTACTATGGGAATTAAAGCAACAAGAAATGTTTTCTTTTTTTTAAATATTGTGAGAGCATGATGTTGTTTTGTTTAGGGGGTTTTGAAGGTCGAAATCGCGTAGGCAATAAATAAAGCATAAATGGCAATTTTCATCATCATCTTTTAATCGCATATATTTTTTACCTGCTTTTACCAATATTGCATTATTATTATGTATGCTTCTTTGAAAGCTGATGCGTTTTTAAAATGTTGACCTGCTTTTACCAGTATTGCTTTATTATTACGTATGATTCTTTGGAAACAGATGCGTTTTTAAAAGGTTGACGTAGAACTATGACATCATAGCTGTTATTTCATCTCAAAATCGGTCGAGCTCCAAAACTTTGCTTGCCAGCTGGAAAAATTGAAAATGAAAGTTTTAAGAAATGTGAGTTCTTTTCGGATAGTATTCGAATAAATTAAATAACGTGAATAAATGAAATGAATAAGCAAAAATTAAGTAATGAATTATTTTAATGCCATATCCATTGATAATTTATATAC